>VYZW01031738.1:4221-15914 GCA_013401315.1 Balaeniceps rex
TTGTGAGTCATGAGCTGAATTTGCAAGGGATGCAAAGAATAATAAAGGCTTCTACAGGTACATTGGCCAAAAAATTAAGGTTAAAGAAAATGATAAATAAGACAGAACTGGTGACAACCAACATGGAGAAGACTGAGGAACTCAACAATTTTTTTTCCTCAGTTTTCAATGGTGGTCTCTCTTCCTACATCTTTCAAGCCCCTGAACCTCAAGGCAGGGACAGGGGCAACGAAGTCCTTCCCATTGTATGAGAAGATCAGGTTCGAGACCACCTGAGGACATAAAAAAGTGTGCCACAAAAGAGGGACCTGATGAGATGCATCTCAGAGTCCTGAGGGAATCAGTTAATACAGTTACCAAGCCACTCTCAATCATATTTGAAAAGTCATGGCAGTCAGGTGAAGTCCCCAGTGACCGAAAAAAGGGAAGCATCATACCCATTTTTAAAAAGGGTAAAAAGGAGGACCATGGGAACTACCCACTGGTCAGCCCTACCTCAGTGCCTGGTAAGATCATGGAACAGATCCTCCTGGAAGACATGTCAAAACATGTGGAAGACAGGGAGGCGATTACAGGCAGCCAACATGGCTTCACCAAAGGCAAATCATGCCTCACTAATCTAGTGGCCTTCTACGGTTGAGTGACTGCATCAGTGGACAAGAGAACATCTGCGGATGTCACCTAGTCTTCCATAAGGCCTTTGATACGGTCTTAGAAGGGAGCTTATAAGAAAGAGAGAGAGAGTCTTTTTACCAAGGCCTGTAGTGACAGGATAAGGGGAAATGGTTCTAAACTGAAAGAGGGTAGATTTAGGTTGTATAAATTTTTTACAATGAGAGTGGTGAGACACTGGAACAGGTTGCCCAGAGAAGTTGTGGATGCCCCATCATTGGAAGTGTTCAAGGTCAGGTTGGATGGGGCTTTAAGCAACCTGGTGAAAGACATCCCTGTCCGTGGCAGGGTGGTTGGACTAGATGGTCTTTAAAGGTCCCTTCCAACCCAAACCATTCTATGATTCTACTAATATGTAAAAGGGCACAAAGACCTCTGGAGAAGAATAAAAGACTATATTATGGCAATACCACAGGCAAGCACTCTGATCCTATTTCAGACAATCTATGACTGTTTTCATCACCTGAGGATCTCCTTATCATATCTATATTACACCTTTCATTTACATGGCTAGGTAATTCTGATCCCCGCTCTCGTGGGCAGAATGGCCTGAATATAGAGCTGGCATCATTCTATTTTTACGCAAACAAAAATATGTGATGTCTCTAAGTGTCCTTTCTGTCCTCAAACTCAGTTACACCAAGGTTTCCTAACCTTTTTGCTGGTCATTGCTGCCTGCAGTGGCATCAACAGTGATGGCAGCAGCCACTGTTCTGGTCTCCATGACGTGCTACATGTGATTTTCAAATGGCCAGAGTGCTGTTAGATCTACACATAACCACGATTTGTGTTATATTATCTGACAAGGATACATCTCTAAGGCTACAGCATGCACAGATTGTTGTTGTGTGCTTAAGTTAGGAGATGGGAACATACAGCAGCTGAACAAGTCTGTTAGGAGTTGTCATGGATTTTGACAGATCCCTACAAGCTTCTCATGCATGCAATGGCAGTTGACTCTCAGGCCAATATGGCACAGTTAAAAGAGTGGGGAAGGAAAAAAGCATTTGCAGAATCTTCTGAAACCAGTTATTTTTAGCAAAACTAGCTCTCTATTTGATGGACTTATGTACCTGAGGGAGACAATATTCCTGATCCTAAGAGCTACCAACCACAATCACTGTGTAGCCAGGAGTCACAACATACACACTGAAGAAGTACCCAGAAAGATCAGCAAGCTGGGGACATCAATCACGGGTGAGAGATGTTAAAACTCCCCTGGGGTTAAATATTTCAGGCCTAGGTGTCTTGGGGATCTTGTGATGTGCTGGTGTCATACTCTAGGATTAGCAAGAGAAAACAACGGCAATTTTAAAAGCCCTCAGAGCTTGAAGGCTCTGAATGACTTGTGTTCATCACCCTAGGGAGTCTCTGGAAGAGCAGACAGCTGAACTCAGATCCCTTCAATGACAGGCTTGTGTCCAAATCAACAGATCAGTTTTGCTATCTTAAGTTGCCTGTTTAAAGTTCTGATGTTTAGAAGAGTTTTAGAAGGTTTAACATGCTGTCCAGGACATAGTGATGTTGTGAACCCATGGAAAACTTGTAAACCTGCACAGGACTTTCAGTTTCATAAAACTAAACCAGCCATGGGAACGTAATGCACTGTGGAAAAATGTATTATGGCTTTAGCATGAAAACAAAAATATAACAGTTTTAGATAGGAAAAAAACCCAGGTTTAGATAGAAGAAACAATTTTAGATAGAATAAGCCAGTAACATCTTGCCTATTTTCCACTGCTATGCCACACACACTGAGTGAACTGAGTAAAGCATTGTGTGTTAATGCTGAGAACTTCAATTAGTCACTTTAAAATGTTATATAAAATATAATTATATATTTTATAAGTATAGATTTTATAAATATAATTATAAATTTTATAAATATAATTTCTACAAAAATATGTAATAGTTTTATATATATATACTTATATTTCCAAACTAGAAACTGAGAATACTGCTATGATAGAGGACAGTAAAAATCACTAACCTTAAAATGGATTTGGCACTACCCACAAAGACTCAGGTTAGCTGTATTCTTCCTTTGTCCTGCTACCTGTTACACTCTACTGTGACCTGGATTGTAAGGCAGGTGAAGCGAGATCTGTGGCTCTAGATTGTGCAGAGGGCCAGGGAACCCTCATTGTAACATCTGGGTGCTACCTCTGAACAAAGACCAATTGCTTGTTGAATCTGGTTACACTAGAATTGAAAATTGCCTACACTGAATCACACACTGTACTTGCGTTGTCCAGTCTCAGGTCCTCCTGTGCTCAAGCATCTACTCGTTAGTAGCCTGACCCAATCGATTCACAACTCAGCATATAATTACCTCATTTTATCTTGATTTTCTTCCTGACATAGTGTGCCGCTATCTTCCCTAACATGCAGCAACACAACTGATGATGAAATTTCTCAACCCAGTCATTTTTGTAGCCACAGGCCTTGGTCGGCTGTTGGGCTATCAAATCATAGCAGTGTTTCAGCTACAGTTTTCTGCTGCTTTATTCTTACAAAATTAAAACCTCTGCCATCTGGATTGTATATTTCTCTTCTCTTTTTGAGGTTTTCTTCTCTGCCTTTCTGGAGAACTTTAAGAACAGCCTTTTTATTTTCTTAGAAGATCTTATCTTGCAGTTTGGAGCTAAGTACTGTCATGTATATACAGCTGTATAAAATACTATACATCCTACCCCATTTTTTAAAGCAAAAATGTGTAGCTAAATACAAACTTGTAAATGCATATGTATAACTATTCTGCTTTGGATGTGAAATCTTGAGCCATTTTAATCTCCGGTCAACACACGTATGTCAATACATTTTTTGTTAACCAACTATAGTGAATATAGTTCTCATTATCTGGTGAGAATTTCAGCTACCGATTCTGACTTTGTTCTCTTCTGAACAAGTAACAGCTACAGAATGCATCTATTGACAACATATTGCACAAAGTCAAGAGGTTTAAAAATGGATTTAAAGTGGAAAGACTGAGCTCATTTGCTAGGGCAAATGGTACTGCGCGACAATTTATTAGATTCACTTGGTAGGTGGGCTGCCAGGACCTATTTTTAAGGAATACTATGAGGAGACTGTCATATTATATTGTTTTTTCTAAGCAGTTATTTCACAACAGCCAAGGTTTTACTCTTGAAACTGGACTGCGAAATTGAGGTTATTTTCTTCTATTACTCCTCCTATTACTTTCAAATTACCTTGCTCTATTTCCCCTTTTTCCTTCAGTTTGTCGAACCCATAAGCATCATCTATAATGACTATGCTGCTTTCACTAACTAATAAAACATTCCACTGAACTCATGTTCATCAGGTTTATTGCCCCAAAGTTGATAATTCGTTTAGATCAGTTCAATGTAAGAGGCATAAGCAGACCGATGGCTTTGTGCAATTGCATGTCGGGTTTTCTCTTCTGTCATTAAAGAAGTGCAGAAACAAACTGTGTGTGTATACTGAACACTTCATCAGCTGCTATCTGCTTCTTGTTGTGTTGTTTCCAACAATATATTTTTTAATTTAGACTGAATAGGAAAGTAAACAAAGTCGCAGTTTACCGTGTTTGCAAGAACGCTATTAATATCCAAGCTAATATTTACAGTCCTAACACAATCCATGTAATAAAGTTTCTACTAACATTATAAACACAAAAAAGGGACCTCGTGTAAATATTTAAACCAGAGATCCTTATCCAGCCTAGGCTAGGGTATATCGAGGTGGCAGCTGCAGGCAGTATTTCAAGTCTTTTAACCAGCTTCTGACACAGGCAAGGCAGGACCTAGCTCTGATGGAGAAGTCATACAGCCCATTTTTCCATCATCTGATGTCTCAGTTACTATGAGCCAGTTGAAGGGCTCGCAGCATTTTCAGACTTTCAGCTTGTATATCCGAGACTCTTTTAGACACAAACATCTTCCAAATCTTTCTAACACATTCTTATTTTTCAGCAGCTCTCAGTTGTATTTTCATTTTTCATAGCAAGATATTTCCGTCAGGAGTGACTGATTATTTTGGTGTAGTTTTAACAATACTTTTTGGGAAACAATTATTTTTTGAATGGCTTATGACTTTCAATAAACAGAATGAGTCATATTAACAGATGTGGTATTGCCTGTAACCAGATGTAAGCATACTGCTATCTTGTGACTTCCTATGCAACCTAACTGATTGCCGTATGGCTGTCATCCTATTTGTTGCTCTATTTAAGTAATGCAATCACTATGGCCACTCCAAACACACATTTGGAAGTTTAACGCAGTGGCCAAAGCTGACAAATGTTGTAAAAGGATAAATCATTTCAGAGGGTCTAAGAGAGTTATGAACCACATTTTAATAGAGTATTTACTGCTGTGGGGATCTCTGAAACATCCTAATAGGAAATAAAGTAAATTGGCTACTCTCATGGATGCAAAAATACCACAGAAGGTCAATCCAGTTGGACTATTTATAAAAAATGATATGTACATACAAATCAATTTGTTTATTACCGAAAAGGAAGAGACAGTATAGAAGCAGTAATGGCCAAGAATTCTCCTTCCCCCACCGCCTGCCTTCCTCCCCTTCCTGCCTTCTGCCTGCCTCCTGCCTGCCTCCCTCTCCCTTGGCCTCCCAGCCCTTCTTCCCCCCCTTTCTTCCCTCCCCTTCTTCCCTGACTTAAGGTTTGGGCTATTTTTTTCTTCTCTTTGTAGAAATATCTGGTATTATACATATAAACTCAGGTTCTCTAGAAACTTGTGAAAGACAGAAACTTAATTCCCTACTAGTTTTGTGTAATTCACATGTCATTCCATGGAGTTTCTGATAAAATGAAAAAGATTATTCATAGCTATTTCAGTAAACTATTTTATCTAAAAATCCAATG
This sequence comes from Balaeniceps rex, assembly GCA_013401315.1. Taxonomy (NCBI): domain Eukaryota; kingdom Metazoa; phylum Chordata; class Aves; order Pelecaniformes; family Balaenicipitidae; genus Balaeniceps; species Balaeniceps rex. The sequence continues at coordinate 9,764 of VYZW01031738.1, forward strand.
TCATTTCAGTGACAATGACTACTAGGATGCACTATAACAGGACCTACTAGTTTTTCCAGCAACTAAACAGTGACTGTTGGCAAAATATGCGGAGTTTTAATAAATATTTATTAAATAATTACTTAATGTTAATACATGTTTTTTCCATTATAAGCATTCCCATAAAATCTACAGGTTTTGATAACAGCAAATATAATGGCTAATAATATTGGAAACAGCACCTCCTTCTTTGTCTTAAGATAAAGTATAACTGAAGCTTTTCTGAAGTTCTATTTTCACATCATATTTCATCCAGATTAATGCATACATATATTTTGACATATAAGTTTCTGTATGTTCTTACATCAAACTGAGCATATTTGTAAAGAAGACCAGATAAAATATGTTGATTGTTATCTTTAATTCCTGAGTAGAAATACAGAATCTGTCTGAAACTCAATATAATATACTCAGGGAAAGCATATGAGCTGGTTAGACTTAAGAGGAAAAGAAATTCACAATAGCTCATACTTGTTTAGCACTGAATATAGGATATTTGAAAAATTCAACTATTTGTCAAGTACTAAGACAATTACAGAACTGGGCAATGAGTCCTACCTAGTTGCTTGAATCTCTTTAGTTTTGAAATCAAAGTGACACATTTTCCATCGAAGGCATCCCATTATGCCTTTCTGGTTTTGTGAAACTGCAAAAATACAGCTGACATAGCTTTTATGTATTCAGTATTTGAGAATCTTATGCTAGGAAAGGAGTGGCTAGATGCCATCTCTCTTTCCCAGGGCAGTTGCAAAGCATGCTAATGTTCTTGGTGCTGAACCAGTAACTCAAAGACTGGTACAGCCAGTGTATTACTGGAACAATTTTGAGGTTCTTCTAATATACACCAGAAATCACAGTGGAGAATTAATGAAGGATTTTGAACTTGTTTGAAAGATATCTTCTGGTTTGGCATGAATAGATGAGGTGATTCATAAGGATTTGTACTGAAGTAGTTCTGTCAAAGTATTAAAATTCTTTAAATTACATACTAATGCCTTAAATATACTGGATAATACTGCACATTGTCATCCCACTGAAGTTAGCTGTATCCATAGTTATCAGAATTTTCACTAAGTAAAAGTAAATATCTATCCAAGAAGGGTGTAATGTACTGTTTGCAATGTGACATTAACTTCTATATTTTAAGTAAATGAAGTGATAATGAAATTATATATGAAAAAAAAATCTTTCTTTTCATGACAGCCACACATTCATTGAGAAGATAGCACAGTGCAAACACTAAGCTTGAACTTAATACAGGTTTTATCTTTAGGTATATATTCTACATTATTTTAGCAACCTTAATCTTGCTTCTTGCTTTGAAATCTAGTGCAGTATCTCTATTCCAGAGAACAGAAATGGAGTCATTAGGCAGAGAAAATGTTGAAGAAAAATCAACAAATTAACAAGGGTACATTCAACTGGATGTATTTGGACAATATTTCTGATTAAAATCTTCTAATTGTGAACCTGCCAAATGGTTTCATCTTTTACAGTGCTGAGTACCTGGTGTGTTTTGACATTATGCATGAGCTATGCATATGTTTTCTCATCTTCAGTTTATAATGAATCTAAAGCAAAACTTGCCTTCAAGAAAGAAAACACTTGAGTAGTATTTTACTAGTTTCTCAACTACTCTCCGCTCTCCCTTCCTCACAGTACCACCATATGAAGATACCCTCTAAAAGCCCCTTCTCCTACCTCTCCATTTATCACTTTTTTACTTTTTTTTTTTTTCTTTAATCTCAGCTCTGGACTCATTAGATGTGACATCTAAAATCTTTACTTTGACTTTACCACTTCTAGTCCTCCACACCTTCTTCATTCTATGGAAGGTATTTTCACTAAGATACCTTTGCATTTATCTTTTTCTTTTTTTTTTTTTAACTTTCATTGCTTTCTCTGCTGCTTTTGATTCTGTAATACCATCTAATCTTTTTCTCTAATTTGGTGTACCTTGCTGTCCTTTTCTGCTTTTCTCTGTATATGTTATCACCAGTTGCCACATGACTTATGGAGCACTGCCAGTTCCTCCCCAAACTCTCTCTGACTTGTATCACTCCTGCAACGGAACAATGAACTTTTCACAGGTAGTATTCCTAATCCTTTAGTGTCGGTCTTAAAAAATGAATTATTAAAATGGATAAATGATTCCGGTTTGGATCCTTGTGGTACTTAAGCATCTAATTCCCATTCATTTGATCAGGGCCTATTTCTAATTTAGTACTTAATGACTTTTAAATATTGAAGAATGTTTTCAATACTTATGTGATGAGGTCTATAAAAGATGCTGCAAAGTTTGTTTCCACACTGTATGCAGCCTAGGCCCTCCTCTGGCTGACGCAGTAGCATCTCAGAGGTCTTTCTTCAGCACATTATACTGCCTCTTCCTTGCTTTTTCCTTAAGCGGGCTATCTAGGAGTTAGGGACCTAAATATCCTCGAAGCATGGGTCCCAGTGGATCTCAGCCCTCATGCTTGATTTGTAAATCCCTACCCCCGGAGGCACATGAGAAAAAAAAATGCAATCTAACCATCAGGAAAAGAGAGAGGGAGACGTCTTTGGAACACTGTTAGTCTATGTATGAGTAGTCAAAAGCGTAACTTCACTCTCAGGGCAACAGAAAGGGTTACAATGAGTTCATTAGTCCCATTAAATGTTCTGAAATTATGTCCTAATGTACTCCTGGAATTCTTGAAAGTGCTGTTACTTATGTAGCTGCCAGTTTTAATATTTACAGAAAAAAAAACCTACAAATTAGAAAAAGTAAGAACAAACAGGAACAGGTCCCACGAGGCTATTGGGATTTTTGGGAAGAATATGAAAGAATAGTCTGGTTTGCTGAGTCTGACAAAATTAATGCTCTAAAAGGGCTACCATTGCCATCTTCAAAGTAAATCAGAAGGATGGATACCATGGCAAGGGAAGAATGGCTTAAAACAGAAGACAGTGTTAGCCAAGAGAAAATGGTCATCCCTAGATCATGAATAAATTCAGTTTGGAAATTACAGAAACATTCCTAACTATGAAAGCAGTAAGGTATTGGAGAAGCCTTTTAGCAGGAGCAACAGCGCAAGAAACGTAACGGGCTTTAAGGTAGAATTTGTTCACCTGATGAATGACATGGTGTGACCACTCAGGTTATCAGATGACTGCATTTAGTGACTGCAGAAATCCCTTTTTAAAAATTATTCACCTTGAAGTTTACCCACAGAAAATGTCATGGTGATTTGAACTTTTGATTTTGAGGGAATTAGGTTTTCTGACTGAGAACCACTATTCAATATCCACAAAATTCCAACACATCCATATTCACGAACCAGTGTACTGTATCATCTAGTTACCTGCTGTAACAAGTCAGCAAACACAACACATTTCATGGTTCAAGCACTGTATGGCGGCCCTGGAAAATAACTCAAAGTATACCAGTAAGTCCACAAGGTCTACCAAGACCACTCTTTCTCAGGTTCCATATTTTCTAAAGATAATCGTGTTGTGCTGTAAAGCTTCAACTGTCATTTAGACTGTTTTCGTGTGTGTACCTATGTTGTATTTACTGAGACAGAGACTCCATATCCTGTGTGTAGGAAGAAATGTCTAAGCTCCTTGATTGTTGAGAGGTTAGAAAGCTGTTCTTCATTTGTCTCCTTGAGTCACTAAGCTATCCTGGTCATGGACAGAGCTAGCGTGGCTGAGTTACAATGCTTGGTGGGTTTCAACAGGCTGGGGAAAAATGAACTGCAGAATCAGAAGCTCCATCCTTGTCAAAGGTCTGTTTAGGAGATTTTATCTGAATTTCTTTATCTAAAAATAAATTTAGGTAAAACTTTATCTAAATTAGAATAAGTATTTTATTCTAAATATCTTGGTGTCCTCCAGCTTCTATGTGATCAAAATGATAGAAAAGCTTGAAAACGTGCCTCTCTGAGCCACAAATCGAATCCCTTCTTTGAAAATCAGTAAGGCTCATAGATTCTAAAGCAAGAAGGCGAAATCACACAGAACTTAAATTTGTGATACTGCTTGGAGTATATGAGCTACTTTCCCCAGATTACACAATTATGTATTTTAGTATATGTGGTAAGACAATTTGATTGATATGTGCTAGCACAAGGAAACCTTGTTTTGTACCAAAATGATGGCCACAGTAACTGTTCCATCATCAGGGAACCATGTAGTCTGACTTTCAGTCTAATGCAGATGGGGCCGAAGAGTCATTTGAGAATTAGTTCAAATGAACTGAACAATTTTGTGGCACTTTGAAAATAAAGGGCAGAAAACAAAGTATGATTTATATTTCAAAAAGAAAGCACATGCAACTCTTACACTACCCCATATTGCATTAGGTATTGATCAGAGTCCGCTACTTTTTATATGGCAATTCTAACTTTTGAAACATTTATTAGTAAAGTGAATCTTCATAAGTAGACAGTATTCCTCTTCCGTGATGTTTAGATTTTCCATTAAAAGCAATTAGTTCACTGCAAATAGGTAAACAAGTACCCTCCAGTGACTACCTAACAAAACTGAAACTACTCAAAGATATTGCATTAGAAAAAAAACTTCTGGTACAAAAGGTACATTTGCAGCCAGAAATGAAAATGGATGGGGTTGGATCAGACATATTAAAAAAAGAAAGTTTCAAGGACCACTCGATGAGCATGGATGCTCCTCCCACACTGAGCAATGCATACCTACCTCTTTTAAATAAGCGTCTGTCTACACAGAGCGAGCCACCAGATGACACAACCGGTGGCTTCACACGTCACAAGAACTTACTGATATAAGCATCAGATAAGGATTCAGATAGTCATATCTTTGTGTTCTTTATATATGTGTTGCTTCAGAGAGAAATCATCTGCAAACTTCTTGAATGGTAAGCATAATATAGTTTTCCTGTAGCTCAGATTCTGTCGCTCAAATTTTTGTTGGGCCTGGTTTTCTTTTGCTTTTAGGGAGATTTCTATGTTAAAAATACAGGGTAGAATATTTGGAATTCATATTTAAATGTAAATTTGGCANAAGCCACCGGTTGTGTTGCTTCAGATGATTTCTCTCTGAAGCAACACATATATAAAGAACACAAAGATATGAACGTCACAAGAACTTACTGATATAAGCATCAGATAAGGATTCAGATAGTCATATCTTTGTGTTCTTTATATATGTGTTGCTTCAGAGAGAAATCATCTGCAAACTTCTTGAATGGTAAGCATAATATAGTTTTCCTGTAGCTCAGATTCTGTCGCTCAAATTTTTGTTGGGCCTGGTTTTCTTTTGCTTTTAGGGAGATTTCTATGTTAAAAATACAGGGTAGAATATTTGGAATTCATATTTAAATGTAAATTTGGCATAATTTCAGGTAATTCAAGAATTGTATGATACATATCTTAGCGAATTTTAATAAAATCTACTTTTTACAAGCAGGAAAATGCAAGTAATATACAACTAATATGACATCCTTTCATGTTCATTTCTTTTTATTGGCAGAACTTTTTCACAATCTAGTTTTTCTTTTGGCCACCAGACATTGTTTATTTTCCCCAGTAGATCCATATGAAAAAACATTCTAAGTATTGCACCTTCTTTACTGGTAGATATCAACTCTATTTCTAAGTAATATTTGTAAAAATGAAATATTTAATTATATTTGCTAGGACTAAAATAGACTATTGTTACTGAGGGTCTGGTCATAGTTTCATATCTACTAAATATGAACTAGAAAATATATTTCAACCAAATACCCATATCTATTCCATCTAATAAGCATACAGAACTTAATCTTAGTCAGTGAAACAAAATATCTGAATGACTTTGATATGACTACCATCCTTCAGTTAGGACAGGAATGTCCAGGACTTGGCGAAATCAAGTCAAGAGTCAGCAGACTAGCTAAAATATGCAATACTGTACTTAAAGTAATTTCATTAAGATATTTTGGCCCTTTTCTTTTTTCCTGAATTATATTTGTTTAAACTGACTAATTTAAAAAGAAACTATATATTTCCATATTTTACAAATTCAGGTATGTAAGCATCATTTTCACTCAATTACATATGTAACCATTTTCAAGATAATGTTTTCTTTCATTTTAAAATAATATATATAGTTT
>VYZW01031738.1:18059-32658 GCA_013401315.1 Balaeniceps rex
TGCTTTGGGTTGGAAGGGACATTTAGAGGTCATCTAGTCCAACCCCAAACCCCATTTTCTACAAACATGAATAAGTATGGCTAGATTCACATTCATCCAGTAATTTGTAACATATTTCCATCACTATTTTAATCCCTTAATGATGAAATTTCTTTTGGAATGCATCTTACATTATATCTAAAAAAGTATATCAGACATCCTACACAATAGGGAAACTCCAAGACAGTGAGCTTAAAATTTACTGTGTGTTTTCATTAGGAAATAATGAATGCATGAAAATATTCAACAGAATGATAAATAAAGCAGTTAATACAGTTGTAGTAAGAAATTATTCCTACTTATTTTGCCTTTCTGTTACTGTATGTGGTAAGCTCAATTATATTCCTAAAGAGTGTTACGAATTACTAGGACACATTCTGACAGGTTTTCCTTCATACAGTAATTTTTAAGAACTTCCATCTTTAACGACATTTATCAATAACAGGTCAATATCAATAACCACCAGTGAGACTAGACTGCATCTCTGAAAGAACAAAAGTCATCAAAGGCTCTTTCCAGCTTTTCAGAGAAGAAGAGAGAGTAGGAATTGTGTGATTAAGACGACTTTATAGAGGACAGATTTTGCTGGACAGGATGTCCAGAAGAGAAAAGGGTTTCTAAGTAGGCAGGATAATGAATGAAAAGCACCATTGCAATGAGGGTGCTGTTCCCTGACAGGCATGCCAGCATATATACTGTGTAGGAGAAATCTGCGGATGCATGTTAGGGCGGCAATGGTGACGTAAAATAGACAGCTGATGAGGAAAGACCAAGTAGAACTAAGAAATAATGTTTTCTGAATGTATTATTGGTCAGCAAGAAAGTACCTAAGCTACATTGCAGGTAGGATTTAAGCTTCTGAAATCTAGGAGTGTCTTGCTTAAAACAAACCCTTGCCTAACCCTTATAGTATGAATATCCCGAGGCACCTGTATCTTCAACCTGATCTAGTTGAAGATGTCCCTGCTCATTGCAGGGGGGTTGGACTAGATGACCTTTAAAGGTCCCTTCCAACCCAAACTGTTCTATGACTTTATGTATTTCATTACTAAGATTCTCCAGGTTTTTAGAGTTGGTACAACTGGAGGTGTATCTTCACAATATCCAGAACTGAAATAAACTTGTCCATAATAAGCAGCGTAATACATATATACAGTGCCTCAGTCTGACTGGACTTTATGTACCAGAAAGTTTCTGAAGCCTGATAATTCAGCTTTTCCTAAATTCCATAGTTAGGGGAAGCCCAGGATTAAGGTCCCTGCTTCACAGATTTTTTCTGGGTTTGGTCAGTGGTAGCTGAATGTAAAACCACAAAACCAGTCCTGGAGCCAGGAACAAGAAGGTAAGTTTTCCAGTGTGGTAGGGAACCAGACTTCAGCACTTTGACCCTGACACAGCTTCAACAGGAAGAGGAGAAACAGCATNATTGCAATGAGGGTGCTGTTCCCTGACAGGCATGCCAGCATATATACTGTGTAGGAGAAATCTGCGGATGCATGTTAGGGCGGCAATGGTGACGTAAAATAGACAGCTGATGAGGAAAGACCAAGTAGAACTAAGAAATAATGTTTTCTGAATGTATTATTGGTCAGCAAGAAAGTACCTAAGCTACATTGCAGGTAGGATTTAAGCTTCTGAAATCTAGGAGTGTCTTGCTTAAAACAAACCCTTGCCTAACCCTTATAGTATGAATATCCCGAGGCACCTGTATCTTCAACCTGATCTAGTTGAAGATGTCCCTGCTCATTGCAGGGGGGTTGGACTAGATGACCTTTAAAGGTCCCTTCCAACCCAAACTGTTCTATGACTTTATGTATTTCATTACTAAGATTCTCCAGGTTTTTAGAGTTGGTACAACTGGAGGTGTATCTTCACAATATCCAGAACTGAAATAAACTTGTCCATAATAAGCAGCGTAATACATATATACAGTGCCTCAGTCTGACTGGACTTTATGTACCAGAAAGTTTCTGAAGCCTGATAATTCAGCTTTTCCTAAATTCCATAGTTAGGGGAAGCCCAGGATTAAGGTCCCTGCTTCACAGATTTTTTCTGGGTTTGGTCAGTGGTAGCTGAATGTAAAACCACAAAACCAGTCCTGGAGCCAGGAACAAGAAGGTAAGTTTTCCAGTGTGGTAGGGAACCAGACTTCAGCACTTTGACCCTGACACAGCTTCAACAGGAAGAGGAGAAACAGCATCACTACCAGAAAGCAAGATACCATTTGTGGCCATGATTGCTTTTATTAAGAAGTAGACAGAGTATGTTTTCATCTCTTTAGTTTGAGGGAGGTGTATGATGCCTGGTATGTAAGAGGCCCTCCACTTGTTTAAAAGATAATTTGCAAGAGATGGCTTAGCTCCCAGCTTCACAGGAGGATTACCATCTGAAATGGGTATCTAAGTCACCCCTCACCTGTACACGCCCCACTCTGAAGCATCCAACTCTCACAGGGACAGGGATTGCATTCACTTTTGCTACTAAACACTTAAACCTTTTCTAGATCCAGCTTATATACTTGAAAGCTTTAGTCTAGGAGTTAACTTGAAGCCAACAGTCACTGCAATTAATTGTTGGGCTGTACTGGACACCTTGGGAATCCTTACCAAGAATGTTCTCATGAGTGTCACCTCACTTACTTATTACAATTGGTATTAACCATAAGATCAATTTGTACTTACTTTCAAAGCATAGATTATATTCTATGGCCTCTATTTAAATTTCTTCTTGTCCGAAGTATTAAGAGTAGGACTCAAAATCTGTAAGATATTATTTCATATCTGATTATCATTAGGGGAAAAAAAGGATCTGCGGTATAGTGGAATGAATTATTGTTTTCCAAATCCTCTTTTTTCAAATGAGGCATGTAATAAACCTGTCAATAACTTAAATCCTTCTGCTGAGAGTAGCAGCATGTTTCTTACTACAGCAAAATCTCAAGAAGAAAAAATGCAATAAAAAATCCATTAGACATAAGTGTAAAATATGAGTTAAACTCACCTTGCTGGTTTAAAAAGACAGTAGGATTTTTCTCCATGGTAAGTACAAGCATGCTTCTGAAAACTTGTAGAAGACAATTCATTCTTGCTTTTTTAGGCAGTAGCCCAAATTAATTTCTGGATGACTGTAAGCAATGTCTAAAGTAGCATCATGGATTCATTTGGCTTACTTAATTAAGCTGGCAATACAAAATCCTAAATATAATTTTACACATCATAATTTGTATAACAATGTTGCCAAATAAATCATTTCCAAAGCAAAAAACCATACAATACATCCTTTTCATTACTGATATTTGCTTAATTTACGGTTCCTAGGCCTGCAAAATTAACAAAATTGCCATACTGTATTACTAAGGCTACAGGACTGGAACAGTGCATATTTATTGTATATACAATTTAATTATTAAACAATCATATTTTTAATGAAATGCTGGTCTATGATTACCTTTAGTGGATTTTGCTTGTACTAATGGATCCACTATTCTACCATTAGCAAGATCAAGTTTGAAATAAAATGGTATAAATGTATTTTAATCCACTCTTGGGAAAAACAGCTGTAAGAAAGTTTACCCTTTGACTACTTATGTGAATTAGCTCCTTATGTCAAATCATTATGCAGAAATAAAACTTGTGGTCAGCCCACTTAAAATTCCATTTGATACCTCCTGGGAATGGAAAACCTTTGTATTATTTCTCATGTTCTGAACATTTACCAGAAGACTGAAAACTAACAGTCACTTTAAAAGAAGGGGGCAGTATTATCAGATACAAGAAAATAAGTAAAACTATGGTTGTTCAAGGATCATGACTTTTATTGTTTCACAGCATTACTCTGACTGCAGTTTAGGGGATTTTAAGAAAATATGGGTGATAGATTTACTAATGCTTACCAATCTTTCAGTGATACCTCTATTTTCAGATAATGATTCTTGCAGAAAATAGCATTTATTTTCTTTATACAATATCTAGACTGTTATTTGTTGAGTTTCATTTCCCATGAAGAGGACTATGGGCAACAGAAAATTCAAGGCCAGACAGGTAATTCAAAGGGACCTTACCATGGGAAGGTGAACAATCTCACCAGCTGGGGCTGCTCCTAATGGAAGTACCAGGAAAAGGGTTTAGAAATACAGAGGGCTCCTCCAGTGACTTAATCCCAAGTCACATAATTAGAATCTCTGCAGGCACTAATGGCTAGCTTTCTTGAGTATAGCTTTCTTGCTATAGCATAAATGACCCAGTTTCTTTTGGTCACAATTAATGATGACATAATAAAAATTTACCTTAATGCACTGCTCTTAAATGTATGCAATACCTATGGCTACAGCAGAATGTGGACTGAAGAAACTTTTTTTTGTTCCATTTTTTAGTGATGCCTGATAATTAATAGGATCAAAGCTCTACACCACAAGCACTTAAAACCACCCAGTTAGTCTTAGGACTGTTTAGTCTTATGATCTTAAAACTACTTAGTTAAGGTTGTGTAACTTAAGCAACTTAGTATAAACGATTCTGAGGTTACAGGCTCTAGGATCAAAACAAGAAACACAGCGTTCGTACAGAGAAGTCTGGCGTTATACACACACCAGTGAAACTCTCTGAAGGAATCAGCAAGCATAGAGGTACAAATGATGCCAGTGATTAAGTGGATTTGGGAAAGTTCTTCAACAAGGTCCCTCCTCATAGTCTCTTAACAAAACTAAACTGTCATAGGACAGGCAGGAAGGATTTCCTGAATCTGGTTAAGAGTTAAAAAGTATGGAATAGGAATACATCTTCGTAAAGCAGGAAGGTTCCTTAGGACCCCTTAAAGTCAGTGTTGGGATCAACAGTGCAAAGATATTCTGGTGATCTGGAAGGCACTATTGAATTTATTGAATGACCAAAAATGCAGATGATTGTGGGACATCCCACAAGATTTGGTGATACAGTAATGAAATGTCAGATGAAATTCAATGTTGATAAATGCTAGGTACGTACACAGAGGAAATATAACCCTAACTACCCTCCTATGACTGAGTATAGCACAAGTGCTATTTATTTACACTATCACCACTCAGAAAAGGGATTGTGGTGGAGCAGCAAAAATTCTCAGGAAACTTAGCTCAGTGGCATTCACAAGAAGTAAATACCTTTGTGAGCATTTAGGAGAGGAATGAAACAAAAATTGAACAATTAGTACTATTGCTCGAATATACCTTGACTTCAGCATGTAGGTCTTGCCATCCCATTTCAAAAGGAACATGGAAAAGATGCGGAGTAGCAGGATGAGGATGTTCAGAGATACAAAATGGCATGCCTAAGAAGGAAAACCATATGAACCAAGCCCCATCAGCAAGCAAAGAGCTGGAAGAACGTTGTGAAATTATGAGAACTAACAGGGATAAAAAAATGGGGAGCAACTCTCCATTTCTCAAAATAAAAACACTAGGGAGCACCAAGTGAAGCTAGTGGTAAAAGAAAGCATTTTTCGCAAACACATAATGAAATTATGGCACGTAGTTCCACAGGACATTGTGGCACGGACAGTATAAAAAGGGTTCAGGAAGGGCATGAGCAAAGGAATGGAGAATTGCCAGTTGACAGCTATTAAACAGGCTGGCCTGGATGTGACACCTGGCTCTGGCAGTCCTGAAGCTGCCGATTGCCATAAACCATGAACGTACAGGCAAAAAGTCATCCCCTACGCTTCCTACTGCTTTTCCTAAGCGTCTGCCCCAGCCGCTACCTGACCTTTGGTAGGACTGTTCTTATCACCTTAAGTAAACTGTTAGTTCTCCGAGTTACAACTGTTTCCGTTGCGACTCAGTCAAAGCCGCTTTAGTAATTAACCCTTCGAAACACTTTTGTGCTGCCTCTTTCTATGCCTTTCCTACAGCTTTCCTACGCTGCTCCAAATCTGCTGGTAAAACAAGTTCTACAGGAAAACTTTATGACTACAAAGTAAATGCTGAGAAGTTAATCGTAGAAAACTCAATAAACTATTTTAAAAGTCGGTGTAGACCAGCCCCCTCGCCACCGCAGCAGCACTGCCGGACCGCCCTACGGCGCCTAGCCCGGGCAGGACAGCTTTTCTCTTCACAGGTTGCACCGCGGCCGCTACGAAGAGTCCGACATCGCTGCTCCTGATTTGCATTGCATTTATTTATTTTAATTTTTGCATACAGCGCTCTCCGCGCTGCAGTTCTTTCGTGTACAGATGCGGACATCTCCAGGGACCTCTGTCACTGTCAGATACTCAACCAGGGAATGAAAAAAAAAAAAAACCAAAACAAAAAACCCACCCAAAACCCAACGGGGATCGCTTCGCCCTCTTCCGCAATTAACGCTGTCAGCGGCGCCTCTGGCCGTCCCGGCTCCTCAGCCGGCTGCCGGGACAGCCGCGGACCCGCCAAGCGCCCACCCAGCACTAGTTTAGGCGGTGGCCCCTGAGGGGACCCGGGTTTCGCGCCCCCGGGGACCGCCCGGGACCTGTCTTTCGGCGGGAGGAGCCGCCTGGCGGGGTGCCCGCCCCGGCGGGGATCGGCTCGCCCTCTCGGGGGCAGCGGCGCGAGCGCCCCCGCCCGCTTTCCCCGCCTCCTGCCTCCTGCCGCCGCCGCTTCGGCGGGGTGGCCAGGCGCGGCCTCGGCGCCGGCCGTCACTCGGTCTTTCTCCTCGCAGGTCTCCGGAGCGGGCGGGGCGGGCGCTGCTCGGAGCCGGGTGGGCGGGCGCCATGAAGCGCTCTCTGCTGCGGCTCTGCCACTCGCGGGAGAAGGCGGCCGTCTCCAGCTCCTACCAGGGCGTCGTCTGCGAGGCGGATGCCGCCTCCGTCGCCTCGCAGGATGTCTTCAAGGTGCGTGGGGAGGGGCCGGAGGAGGTGGGGGTCCCGAGGGCTGGGTGGCGGGTGTGAGTGTGAGGTGACAGCCTCGGGTAGTTCGGCCTGGGGCACCGAGGTGGCGTGGGACAAGATGGTGCCCAAGACTGGGGCTCGTGTGAGGGCATTGGAACAAGGAGGGGTGAAGGTGGAGGGTGAGGTGGGCGAGGGAGAGGTGGGGGCTCTGGAGGCAGCTGTGCGGGCTTAGTGTTGGTTACGTCCCAGAGACCCTTTCCTCCAGGAGGCCCTTTCTCCTCCGTCATCAGCAGAGCTGTGAGGGGTGGGAGACAGGCTGGGAGCTGCCCTGGCTATGGGGCATGAAGGCACAGCAGACTGTGGCATTGTGTGGCCAAGTCTGGACCAGGGCAAGCGGGAACATGGGAGGGGAGCAGGCGAAGGAGGATGCGGGGTGGCAGGGGCGAGCGGTGGGCAGCAGGCAGCTGCTGCGGGGCTCGCATCCCCCCTAGGCATGGCTCCCCAGAAAGGGGCCCCCTCTTAGAGGGATGTCCAGAGGTCATGATGGGAATGAGTAGACCATCTAGGAAAAATGTCCCAAAAGGAAAGTTTAGAAGCACTGGAACTGTTAAGAGGGGAAAGGGAACCAGCGGCACAACCTACAAATGCAAAATTGCTGTCAGGAAGGAGATGACCTCTTCCCTTTTCCATAGAGAGTAGGACAAGAAGTGATGTATTTATATTGCTGCTAGCGAGGCCTAGATCAAATGTTAGGGAAGCCTTTTTTAAAGGTAAGAATAATTCAGCAGAGGAGGAGGTTGCTTACTGGACGAATGACTTGGGTAACTTTGGAGATTTTTAAGAGCAGACTAAACAAATTTGACAAAGTGTGTGGATGGGTTTAAAGACCTCTTGAGATCGTTTCCAGACTTGTTTTCTGTGTGCTAGCTGTAGTCCTGAGCAACACCTCTTCAGCGTAGCACAGCTTGTCACTCTGGTGGGTGATTTGCCACTACAGAGCTGTTCAGGCAAAGTGCAAAGGAGCTGCTCTTGTTTAAAATAGCTTGCTTTGCTGTTTTGAACCAACCGAAGTACTGAGAACACCTAACTGATTTCTTCCTTTCCTATTTTGTTAATGAAGCACTGCAGTATTGGCTGAAAAATCTTATTTTTGTTGACAGAAATTATCATCGTGCCACATTTTGTCTTATGTCGACAAAAAATTCCAGTGTAAAGAGTGGCAAAACGTGGTCTAAATCAATAGATTTGAAATTCATTACAATTAAAATTAAGGTAGAATATTAGAAGGAATAGAAGATACTGGGGTCTATAATAAGGTTTTCTTAAATAACTTTTTGATACATGTAAGTTGTATGGATATCTGTGTATGTAATTGACCTCTTATTTTTATGACAGTGGAATCATCTTTCCACAACAGTATCACCTGTTTTCTGTTAGCTTCTTCTAATTGCACTTTTGAAGCAGACGCTACCCCTGTATTCGGCCGCAGTCTTTAAACACATTTGTAACACTGTTCACATGAGTAACCTCACTGAGGTCAATGGGACTATTAAACTGAAGGAAGTTAAACACGTGCTTAAGTGTATGAATAGGCTGCCCTGTAATGTATATTTGCTTAATGACAGCGAAAATCGTTGAGTCTTTGTGACTTAGGGGATCCTGGAGAGCAAAATTTTCCTTTTCTTTTGCAGCTGAGGAGGGAACAGTGCTTTTAGGGGATATCCTTTTTTTACCCTTTGCTTGCTTACACATCTTTGGGAAGGTTCGCATTACTTTTGATACGCATTTTTCTCTTTCTTTTCCTCCCAATTTTGTTGAATTGTTTTTCTTTTTTATTCCCTTTTAATTTTTAGTAACTTCTTTTTAAATTCCTGTCCATTCTGCTGCAATCGTTTTTTTCTATCACTTTTCTTCATATAGAAGTATGGGTTTTGAAACACTCTAACAAAAATATTTGGAGAACATCATGAAGTAAGAATCAGCAGGCTTTCTATAGTGGGCTTTGGTTGCAAAGCACAGTACCAGGGAGGTATCAAGGAGTCAGAGGACTGAGCTGTCAGTAGGGGTTTTATTCTGTTACTCTGTGAAGATGCTGGGTTGTTTCAGTCTGAGCTAGTAGCCCATGGGAGCTCTTAGGATACTGCTGAAATTAAAGAATTTATTGGTTGCTCTGATATAAAGAACATCACAGAAACCCAACAGCTGAACTTGAAAGCCCAGATAATATCAGTCTCTGTAGAAAGATCTAGAAAAGGAATTTATCAAGAGTATTAATTTTTCCTCTCTGTTGAATTCATTTGACGTGGGCACAGCTGGAGAGAGTATAAAACAGTAAGTGATGAATTTGCTTGTTTGAGATTTTTCTTGGTGGAGGGAGGATCCTGAGCCCACTACAGAAGACAAAATAATGTATTCAAGATAATTTCCATTTTTGTTAATTTTGCACTGTTTCTTATCTGGGTCTGATTTTGCAATCAATCAAATCAATCTGAGTTTCACTGTTGACTCAATCTGGTCAGGATTTGCATACTTTTGTATGAAACTGAACATTTGGGAGAGAATTACTGAGTGGTAACATGCCCACGGTAACACATTACAACATTGCTAACATCTTGCCTATTAGGAGAATGAGAAAATTTCTGTCCAAAATAGGTGATTTCAGATGGAAGTGCCTGCAGGCTACGGAGCTTCATTAAGAAGAATCGTTCTGGGCTTACCAAAGTGGATGAATTAAATGCCACCCCACTCCATCATGCTGCAGAAGGAGGTCAAATAGAATTAATGCAGTTGATCATAGATGATTCTTCCTCTGAAGGTAACACACATTTCATGGACTATTTTATTTAACAGAATAAAAAAGTTCAATAATCAAGTGTTTGTTACCCAACTGAAGCAGAACTGGTATGTGTTATGTACATTTGTAGATTTAAATATAGTTGAAACTGTCTGCCGCAGTTTGCAGTGTCTCAGGTGTGGTTTGGGTTGCCCTTGTCATGTTAGGACTTTTTCATCTCTAATGCAGTGAATCGATATATATTATTTTGTTTGGGACTCAGATTTACAGTCTTCAGATATGAAAAAGAAAACTGCAGTGAAGTACAGTAGGCCTGACTTTTCATCTTCCTTATTTATGTTATGTGTCTTTTGTTACATTTATAATACTGGAAATGTAAAAGAGAATTAATTTGGTTTCTTATACTTGTCATTCAAGTTGTCATCACAACTTGTTTAATTAACAGTGGGGAAGAATAAACATTTGATGAGATAGGCCATCTAAAGAAATTTAGGGAAGAAGTGGTAAGTAGGAGAATATGGGCCTTGAATGATGGAAAAACACTGTAAAAGGTGTTTAGTAGTTATTAATAAGCATTGTGAACTACATAGGACTCCACTGATAGACTGTGGAAAGCTCATTTTTTTTCACCTAATGATGGCCAATCTAATTTTAGATTATTCTGGCTGAAATACATTCTTTTTCTTTTCAGTATATAATTTTTGGTTTAATTTTTTAGAATATTTGTTGAAGTTTATTTGCAGCTTTGAAGCTCAAAATACATGTGTAGAACAGACCAGTTTTTTAACTGGTGTGAATTAATTTACTTCTGTGTTAAGTGAATCAGAATAGATATGGGCTTTAATCTTCTTACAATTTGCAAGCACTTATTTATTATATCTTATTTTAGTTACTCACACTCATTCTGTGCAGCCTCTAAAGCAATAGCTACAAAGTCAAACAAGATAGGAAAGAGACAGGGAAAGAGGGAAATCAAGTAACTTTTGGTGGGGGGAGAAAAAAGGTATATAATAATCGGCAAGAAATAGACAGGTGTTTCACCCCTCCCATCTCTCTAACCAATACGGTGTATTCAGCACAATATTTAATCAAGTTAACACAATGCACTGTGTGACATGCAATCTTTCTCTTTTTCTCTTCAAAGAAATGCAGTAGCACAGACCTAGACCTCCATTGAAGACACTTTTTTTTTCAGTGAGATCAGAACATTTGATGGTTTTGCTTTGGTTTTGGTTTTGTTTTCTTTTCTCTCCTTTGATCTAGTATTAAATGTGATGGATTCTTCTGGAAATACTCCACTGCACTGGGCCACAAAGAAAAACCAGGTTGAAAGTGTTAGTTTGCTTCTCAGCAGAGGAGCCAATCCAAACATTCTCAACTCCAATATGATGGCACCTTTGCATATGGCTGTGCAGTCCCTGCATAATGAAATTGTTAAGGTAAGTCTAAAGTCCACATAAATATACAGTCTTGATAAGTAGCTCAACAGCAGCTGTGTGCAGAACACCAAGACCTTTTTTATGTATGCTGTATCTCCTCACATGCTTTATTTAGCAAGCAGGATGTGTAACATATAGAAATGTTTGTGTCTTCTTAGCACAGCAAGTGAAAAGTAACTTACTGATTTATATAAATACTGATATTTGTGCTATGATAGTAGTCATTATGTTTCATGGAGAATTCTTTTAAATTTTCCAAACACAAGGAATTTTCTTGAAAAAGGTTCTTTTTAACACTAAAATTTCGTGTAGGCATGTGTTATTTCAAATGTTTATGTTCTGTTTAGTTTTTTTACAGTTGTATAGGGAGTCATAGAAGTATCAAAATTTTCTTGAAACTAGTGTATTTTTTTTATGAAAACCAGATTAAAATTAGTCAGAAAACACAGTTCTTAAAACCAACATTGTAATAATCTTTTGAATAATAGCAGAACTAAAGCTGCAATTAAAAATCACAAAAATATATTGTGAAGAAATTACTGAGGTGTCCATTTTGAACCTTGTAAAATAGCAATAGCATTGAGATTTTAAGCAGCATAATTTTTTCATCATTTCTCCAAGTGCAATGAGAATGTTTTCACTCCATATGCGGCATTTGGATAGAATTTTAGAATTTGTAAAGTTCTCAACACTTAGTCTCAACCTTAACACCACATCACTTGCTCTTCCCTTTAAAGTTGTCTCTTTTTCTAGTTCATCGAAACAAAAGAAAGAAAAACGTGTTCCTGTATTCAGGACTTAAAATCCTTTAGAGATTTTCAGTGCTAAAATATTTCACTGTCCTCACATCTTTTACAAAATCTGTATTTATTATGAATTAAGAACAATAAAATCTGAAATGCAATGCCATTTTTAAAATGGGCTTTGTATCAAGTTTGGGGTTTGGGTTATTTTACAGCTCTGCTCTTGACTAAATATGTGCTCTCATGTTTCCCCCACTCTGTTGTTTATTCAAGCCAATTCTTTGGTTTCTATTGTCAAATTGACTGAGAGTAATTAAAAAGTGCCAGTTCCTCCAGTACAGAAAAATTCGTTGGAATTACTGAAAGACAATTAAATGTACATAGAGGAATAAATATGTGGTGCAGTATGGTCATTATCATTTCCAGATCCTTTGCTCTCAAAAAATGCTGGAAGCAGTCACAGAGGTACTTGGTGATACTGATAGCTCAGTGTTATTTGTTAACATAGGGACTGAAGCAGGAATTCAGGACTGGAAGGGTCCCTCTTTTCATCAGGTCCCATCTCCCTTGATCATATAGATGCCTAATCAAGCAGCGTTGACAGCATTACAACTTCCCAGGGAATACAGACTATTACAAGACGTTGCAATAGACTTCAGTTGAAAATCCCCAGCTGCAATTTGCTACAGAAAAGATTTTCTCCTAGTATTGGGGAAATTGTTAAATAAAACTTTCAGATACTCTGCAGCTATGTGCAGTGTTTATCCTAGTTATCCAGCTGTCTGCTGTAAAGAATTTTACTTTTCTTTGTCTGTTCTCACCTGCATTTTTCACCTGCGTATTTTTACATTATCCCTCATTTTGTCCCTCCTCTGCCTATGCGTTGCGGGCTGTTGTCGTGCAAAAAGAATAACTGGCAAGAGTGCTGTGGGTGATAAACAACAAAAGTAATCAAATAGGCCTTTGTTGTTGTATTTGGCTTATGGTTGACTGAATGTTTTCTTAAACATTTAGATTTTAGTCCAGCATAGCAGTACAGATGTTAATTTGGAAGGTGAAGCAGGGAACACACCTATAATTGTAGCGTGTTCCAAGGATAATCCTGAAGCACTGACAATCCTGGTAGGTGTAGTTATCTATCATCTTTTGATGTGATTCTGTTTACCTTGATGCAGTGTTATTCTGTTTGTGTGTTCTGTCTTTGTTCAATGGAGGAAGGTTAATCATGGACCTAATTTTCAAGTTACTTTGTGTAGGTTACTAACAAACTTTAATCTTTTAAGAGCATTTATAAATATATCTGAGTGGCAAACAGAAAAAACTTAAACTAATTTTGAAGGTCATCAGAACACAAAATGAAATACATGTAGGTATAGATGTATGGATATAACATGCAGAAGATGTTTGTATATAAACTTCACAATGCATACACAGCATAAAAAAAGGAGACAGCTACCCAGGAGACTATGCCTGTAATAGTTATGTTCATTAGTCAGAGTTTTCTGTATGTCATTAAGCTATATCCAGACATTATTTTTCAGATTGAAAATGGAGGGAAGATATGTAAACCAAACAAAACCGGATGTATGCCTATCCATGCAGCTGCATTTTCGGGTGCAAAAACATGTATGGAAATTCTTTTAAAAAAAGGTAAATACGTTGTTCCCAAGCACTCAGTAAGATTTATTATTTATAGTAGCGTTACCAATTTTCTTCTTTAATTCTCAAAGAACTGTGCAAACAAGACTTATAACTGTGATTGAACTTACAAGAAGTTAATGCAATTACTCCTATGGGCAGTTCATGCTAGTAGCTTTTGTAGGATTGCAGCAGCAGTTTAACTGCTTTCCTAAATGTGTGCCCATCCATTTTTTAATGATGTGAAAGGTTTGTATTTTGAGGGGGAGAATATTATTCCACAGTTAATATACTTGTTTTGAAAGCCTTGATAGCTTCTGTTATCTTTCACTTTTCCATTTATTTTCATTTCTCAGGTGAAGAATTGGGTCACTCTGCTAAAACCCACATCAATTTTACCAATAATGGAAAGTGCAGTCCACTTCATTTGGCAGTTCAAAGTGGGGACCTTGAAATGATTAAAATGTGCATTGAATTTGGAGCCCAAATTGATCTAAAACAGGTAAAACTTCAAATGGAATGAAATATAATTTTGATAAAACCTAGATATCTCTAAATCTCTAAGTGGTATGAAAAAAAGATGAGTAGATAATCATTGCTTATTGTCTCTTCTAATGCAAAACCTAGGGAGCAGCAAATGAAAACAAGTCTCTAGTTCAAATCAGGNTTTTCTTTGTAAGCAAGCACAAATTTGTGATACTACTGCTTCTACCATGATACTGTTGGTATAAGGGCCTGTGCCCAGCTTCATGATGAATAATCATTTCTAAGATATCTATCATTAATCAAATTGTTTGCAAGGCTCAAATCAACTCATGAGANTCCCCTCTGGCTCAGGAAGTCCTTGAGTCATAAACAGATGGAGTCTGGGAGACCACTCTGGAGAATGGTACGGCCTTCTTCACAAACTCTTTACTATGCACCTGCTATCATCCATTCTCAGAAATGGGATCTTCGATCTGACCCTTTTACATCATTCTTGTTTATCCTCAGCCTTGCCCTGGCCTTTACAGTGTTTTCTTTGTAAGCAAGCACAAATTTGTGATACTACTGCTTCTACCATGATACTGTTGGTATAAGGGCCTGTGCCCAGCTTCATGATGAATAATCATTTC
>VYZW01031739.1:1686-21742 GCA_013401315.1 Balaeniceps rex
TATAATTATATACATTTTTAAGAATATAAAGCCAAATTATTTTTGCATACCAGTATTCCATGCTTGATCCAGATGCGATTTTCTCCAAATATTGTAGAAAGTAAAGAATTAGTATGACATCAGAGATTACACCCACCTGAAAAAGTAAGTTATATTTTGTCATTTTTTGATGTAAAGTAACCAATGTGGATCCAGAATCTGATAGAACAATATAACAAACATTAAATAATGTGCACTATCATCTAACTGGGTTAATTTTTTTAGATAAAAACTCGTTTTTCAAAAACCTGTCAGTAAAGAAATGCAATTCTTGAACTATATAAGTGTCAGGAATGTAGTATTGTTACACATTAGAAATGCAAATATATCGAATGCAAAAAGATCATTTCATCTGCCTCCTGCCTGAAAAAGGTGTATTCCAGAAGAAATCTACAGACTCAGGTGCTATAGATGTCATAGGCGACAGTTCTGAGTTTGCCTTTAGGAAAAGGTACATGACTGGTAGAAATATTGTCTGATTTCACCCAAGCCTACAGAATGCTAGCATTTGGGATTTGCACATGAAAGGTTTTTTGAGTAGGTTACCAGTGATGGCTATGACTTCTCAAGACAGACCTGCTGCTGGACAGACTATGTGACATATATACAAGTGCTAAAATAAATAGTAACTAGCAGACTTGGTTTTGTTTCAGACGTCTTAAGAAAATTCAATAAAAACCATGAAAGTGGGACCTGCTGCTTTAAATTTTTCTTATCTAGAGACATTCAATGTACCCATATAATTTCTTGGATTAGATTACTGCCTGTTCTTAAATCTGCGGTTACACTATTAAACTATTAAATTAAATTGGAATTCCTTTTCTCTTTTTGTTTTTCTGTAATAACTTCAGAAAACCAGCTCAAGGCTCCTCAGAAGTATGATAAAGAATTACCATTGCTATTCTGGAGATGAAGAACCAGCCTTCTCTTGCCATGAAAAGGGGAAGTGCGAAGACAGGAGAAAATGTTTTGGATACTTAACTTGCTCTGTGGCCATTAGAGGGAGGTTATGGGAGTTGGGCAATGACTGTTGCTGTTGGGAAAGATCACACCTCTCTCCCCTTCCTTCATCAGCAGAGGTCAGTTTATGTACCCCAAGCTTACACATCTTGTCGGTGACAGAGAGAAACCCTTTCTTGGTGTCTGATAGGAGCAATCAGGGAACAGTTTTGCTGCCCCAGCAGTCTGTTCCCAAGGCAACCGTCTCATTCACCTGAGCTCAGAGCTGGCCTTGATGCTTCCTAAAGGCAAAGCTTTCTTACATGTTCCTGTCTTCTTTTTTATCATTCTCATTTCAGACTAATGGTGAGCACAATTTCTCTCAACTTTTTCTTCAAAATCATTTAAAGTAATAAACCTATCACTCCTGACAAACAGAAATTTCCTGTACCTGAACTCCTTGTTCATGAGGTTCAGGATATCTCAGGTCCAGAAAATGAGATCATCACTGTGTTTACAGTTGCATACATGAATACATGAATACCTAATCTTTTAGCAAGAAGGCCCTAATTCCCATTATTTCCTACACCCTTCTTGATGTGACACTCCATGAATTTGTAATTGGAATCAACCAAGATTTTTTCCAAAAAAGACTTTTTTTATAAAATTAATCAAACTCAAAAACTCTGTAGGAACGTATGTCAGAAACTTCTCATGAACTCTATGGGTTAGGATGTCCTTGTGGAAAAGAGGACTAGATAAGAAAAATTTAAAGCATCCCCAGTGGGATGGGGGAGAGAATTGAAAGAGTAAAAGTGAGAAAACTTGTGAGTTGAGATAAAGACAGTTAATAAGTAAAGCAAAAGTCACACATGCAAGCAAACCAAAACAAGGAATTCATTCACTACTTCCCATCAGTAGGCAGGAGTTCAGCCACCTTCAGGAAAGCAGGGCTCCATCGTGCGTAATGGTTACTTGGGAAGAAAAAACGCCATCGCTCCGAACATCCCCTGCTTCTTTCTTCTTCCCCCAGCTTTATATGCTGAGCATGACATCACATGGTATGGAATATCCCTTTGGTCAGTTGGGGTCAGCTGTCCTGGCTGTGTCCCCTCCCAACTTCTTGTGCACCCCCAGCCTACTCGCTGGTGGGGTGGGGTGAGAAGCAGAAAAGGCCTTGACTCTGTGTAAGCACTGCTCAACAACAATGAAAACATCCCTNATTTAAAGCATCCCCAGTGGGATGGGGGAGAGAATTGAAAGAGTAAAAGTGAGAAAACTTGTGAGTTGAGATAAAGACAGTTAATAAGTAAAGCAAAAGTCACACATGCAAGCAAACCAAAACAAGGAATTCATTCACTACTTCCCATCAGTAGGCAGGAGTTCAGCCACCTTCAGGAAAGCAGGGCTCCATCGTGCGTAATGGTTACTTGGGAAGAAAAAACGCCATCGCTCCGAACATCCCCTGCTTCTTTCTTCTTCCCCCAGCTTTATATGCTGAGCATGACATCACATGGTATGGAATATCCCTTTGGTCAGTTGGGGTCAGCTGTCCTGGCTGTGTCCCCTCCCAACTTCTTGTGCACCCCCAGCCTACTCGCTGGTGGGGTGGGGTGAGAAGCAGAAAAGGCCTTGACTCTGTGTAAGCACTGCTCAACAACAATGAAAACATCCCTGTATTATCAACACTGTTTTCAGCACAAATCCAAAACATATCCCCATACTAGCTACTATGAAGAAAATTAACTCTATCCCAGCCAAAACCAGCACACCACCACTTCCCTGGGCAGATTATTGCAATGGCTGATTGTTCTCATTGTGAAAAATTTTCCTCTTGTGTTGAGTCGGAATCTTCCCAGGAGTAACTTGTACCCATTACTTTTTTTACATTTTTAAATATTTTTTTTACATTACTTTTACATTTTCCCATTGTCTTTTCCATATGACTCCTTGTAAAAAAGGAGTCTCCATCTTCTTTTTAGCCACCCTTTAAATACTGGAACATGGTGATAAGGTGTCTCCTAAACCTTCTTTTCTCAAGGGTGAATAAACTCAATTCTCTCAGCCTTGCTTCATACAGCAGGCTTCCCAGTCCTTTGCTCATATTTGTGGCTCTTCTCTGGACCCTCTCCAGCCTGTCCACATCTTTTTTGTGTAACAGGGACCAAAACTGAAGACAGTATTCTACGTGTGGCCTGACACAGTAAAGTGAGATAATGGCTTCTTTATCTCTGCTGGTGATGCCCTTGTTGATGCAACCCAGCATCCTGTTGGCTTTCTTTGACACAGCAACATGCTGTTCACTCATATTGAGCTTGTTGTCCACCAGGACCCCCAGGTCCCTTTCCACAGAGCTGCTCCCCAGCCAGGTGGATCCCAGCCTGTGCTGCACTCCTGGATTATGTTTTCCCAGGTGCAAGACCTTACACTTGTCCTTGTTGAACTTCATAAGGTTCTTGTTAGCCTACTCTTCCAGCCTATCCATGTCTTCCTGCAGGGTGTCTCTCCTTTCTGAAGTGTCCACTTCCCCGCTCAGTTTGGTGTCATCAGCAAACTTCATCAGGGTACACTTGATCCCATCATCCAGATCACTTATGAAGATATTAAACAACATTGGGTCCAATATCAATCCCTGGGGACCCCACTTGTGACAGGTTGCCAGTTTAAAAAGGAGCTATTTACCACCACCCACTGGGTGCAGCCTGTCAGCCAGATCCCCGCCCAGCATACAGACCACTTGTCGAGACCGTAATGCATCAGTTTCTCTAGGAGGAGGCTGTGGGNTGTCTTCCTGCAGGGTGTCTCTCCTTTCTGAAGTGTCCACTTCCCCGCTCAGTTTGGTGTCATCAGCAAACTTCATCAGGGTACACTTGATCCCATCATCCAGATCACTTATGAAGATATTAAACAACATTGGGTCCAATATCAATCCCTGTGGACCCCACTTGTGACAGGTTGCCAGTTTAAAAAGGAGCTATTTACCACCACCCACTGGGTGCAGCCTGTCAGCCAGATCCCCGCCCAGCATACAGACCACTTGTCGAGACCGTAATGCATCAGTTTCTCTAGGAGGAGGCTGTGGGAAACAGTATCAAAAGCCTTGGAGAAATCCAGACAGACAACATTTACCGCTCATCCCACATCAACCAAACAGGTTACTTTGTTGTAGAAGGTGATCAGGTTTGTCAAGCATGATTTGCCCTTTGTGAATCTGTGTTGGCTTTTCCCAGTGATGTGTTTCATTTGACTTGTGACAGCCCACAGGAGGATTTGTTCCATAACTTTCCCAGGGACTGAAGTAAGGCTGATGGGCCTGTAATTTCCTGGATCCTCCTTTAAGCCCTTCTTGTAGATGGGGGTGATATTTGTCTTCTTCCAGTTTTCTGGGATGTCCCCTGATCTCCATGACTTCTCAAAGATTATGGAGAGCGGCCTCACAATGATGTCAGACAGCTCTCTTAACACCCTCGGGTGGATATTCTCAGGGCCCATCGATTTGTAGGGGGTCAAGCTTCTGTAATAGTTCACATACCAACTCTTCCTTCACTGATGGTGTGTCTGTGTTTGCATCAACCTGGATTTTTGTTCCCAAGGCCTGGGGCCCAACAGTGCTTGTAAAGACAGAGGTGAAGAAAGTGTTGAGAACCTCTGCCTTTTCAGCATTGTTGGTGACTAATTCACCTCTCCTGTTTAACAGCAGGCCAATATTTTCTTTCTGTTGCTGCTTGTTGTCTGCATACCTGAAGAACCCTTTCTTGTAGTTTTTGACATCTCCGGACAATTTCAGTTCAAGCCGAGCTTTTGCTTTTCTAACTGCATCTCTGCATACCCTAGCAATGCCCTTGTAGTTCTCAATTCATCCACTTTTCCATCTCTAGTATGCTTGTCTTTTGGTTTTGAGCAGACTCAGAAGTTCACAGTTAAGCCAAGGGGGTCTCTTGCTCTGCCTACTTCCCTTACCTTTAAAGGGGATCAACTGTTTTTGTGCTTCCAGGAGAGTATTCTTGAAAAACTCCCAGCACTCGCTAGATCCTTTATCCTCCACGGAATCCCTCCCAAATGAGCTCCGAGCGAGCTGAAGTTTGCTTTTTTAAAATCTAAAACCTTTGTCTTAGTACTAACCTTCAGAATGCTTAGAAGGATCCCAAACTCCACAATATTGTGATCACTGCAGCCAAGGCTATCACTAACAGATATTACAAAGCAGGTTTTCTTGGTTTGTGAGTAGCAAGTCCAGCACTGCCTCATTCCTGGTTGGCATATCTAACATTTGTATGAGGAAGCAGTCTTCTACACATTCCAGGAACCTGATGGATGACATGTGAGCTGTTGTATTGTTCTTCCAACAAATGTCTGGGTAGTTGAACTCACCTGTAAGAACCAGGTTCTGTTGACCTGAAGCTTGCTTAAGTGACCCAAATATTGCTTTGTTGGTCTTATTGTCTTGGTTTGGAGGTTGGTAGCATATGCCTACTGTAAGATCCCCCTTGGAGATGACCCCTCTGATCTGGACCCACAGGCATTCGATAGGGCTTCCACAATTGCCGTAGTTGACTTCTATACATTCAAGGTTCTCCTTAACATAGAGCACGACTACTCCTCCACTTCTTCCCTGTCTGTCTTTACAAAACAGCCTATAGCCATCCATCGTGATCCTCCAATCATGTGAGTTGTCCTACCATGTTTCAGTTATTCCTATGATATCATAATTTTCTGTTTGGGTGCGGAGCTCCAGTTCCTCCTGTTTGTTCCACAGGCTGTATGCACTGGTATACTTGAGGGGTTTGGTCTTATGGTTCTCGTCTTGGGAGGCAGCTAAGGAACATTTGTCACTGCTCTGGTTGGCTTGGCTTATTCCCCAGTTGGTTGCAATGGTATAAGCATTGCCACTTTGGACCCCACGCCCAGAGACCTTCAGTTTAAAGCTGACCTTACCAAGTTGTCCAGCCTGCTGCCAAAGATTCCCTTGCCTCTTCTAGACATGTAGATCCCATCCCTCCCTAACAGGCTATAGCCACTGAAGAATGTCCTGTTGTCATAAAAGCCAAAACCCTCAAGATGTCACCAACCACGAAGCCAGAAATTGATTTGCATTATACATCTATTTCTGGCTGCACCCTTCCTTCTAACTGGTAAAATGGAAGAAAAGATAACTTGGGCACCAATACTTTTCTCTTGCACCCCCAGGACTTTGTAGTCTTCCTTGATTCTGCCCAGGTTCTGGCTTGTGGTGTCATTTGTGCCCGCATGAAAGAGTAGCAATGGATAGTAGTTTGAGCTCTTGGCAAGTTGTGGCATCTTCTTGCCAACATCTTGGACCTTAGCTCCCAGAAGGTAGTATACCTCTCATGACTCCCTGTCAGGCTGGTAGATGGGCACCTCAGTGCTCCTTAACCGAGTCACCCACTATGAGCATTCATCGTTTCTTTTTGCAGTATCCACTGTGGGCTGCTGCTACAGTTTCTCCTTGCAGACCTTGCTTGTGGGTGTCTACATCTGTCAAAGCTTCATATCTGGTTTTGGTTGTAATGCTGGAGGGTGTGGACTGAAGCTGAATCCTGGTTTTGTGGGTCACCAAGGTCCAAAGTGCCTCATTCTCTGTGGTGTCCACCACAGAAGCATGGTTCTGAAACCACTTATCTATCTCCGTCTCGGCCCCTTTAATACTGCACAGCCTTTTAACTGTTTCCCGCAACTCATCCCACCTGACGCAACAGATCATCACCCTGTGCATATATTTTGCAGGTACTTACCTTTTGTCCAGGAGAAGGGTCTGAGCACTCGTTGTAACCTACTGTCTGTACTGAAGTCTCCTTCCTTACCAGTTCCATCTAGGTAGAAGCGTCAGACATCTCAGGGGCTTTCTCTGTAGAAACATTGGTTTTAACTCTGAGGCGAGTGCCCACCATTACGGCAGAGACCTAGAACACTTCCCTGGGTTGTGGGCCTACAAGCAGGGTGCACGGCCCTTCTCATGCTCCCTGCTGCACGAACTGCACGGCCCTTCGCACATGCCCTTCTGTGCGAACTGCTGCGCAAACTGCTGCGCCCTTTTGATCCCTGTTTGCATGCACTGGTCACAGCGCTCCTGGTCGATAGTGCTCCCTAGGGCTGTTTAAATCTCCTGTGGTTCCTCAATGCCCAAGCCATGTCAGCCTCTCTCGCGAGAGCTGCTGGCTCCTGCTGGGGATCTCTGCTCTTCCTCAGGTTCTCCTGCCTCAGGGAACCGCCCTGTAGACCTTGATCTAGTTCTCAGCCACAGAACTTACCATTGCCACAGCTGCGTGCCTTGCCAACTAATATGGATACAGATCATAAAATAGAGTGGAAAAACATGGCACCCAATAAGGTGGAGGAGATAACTACAGAGCATGTCAGATATTTATTGCCACCTCCTCATCATGCCTGAATCATTCTGCATTGCAGAGTTGTGGGTTTTGGATTTTTGCTTTTAATTTCTATGTAACAAAGGTTGTCTTAATAAGATATTAACCATGACATGCAAAATCTGCAGGTAGTTGGCAACAAGCAGTAAGAATTTGAGAGGAGGTTGAAATATGTGGTCTTTTATTCCTCTGCTCAAGTAAAGCACTGTGAAAAGTTCTTCGAGCGCTGAATACACAGCTGGGAGGGGAAAGGGATGTGAGCTGTAGTTGGTAGCAACATAAAGTATAAAATATATTGATGCTCAAACATGCATAGGGAGTGCAGGCTCAGCTGTGCCACTAGTACAGAGCTGAATGAAAGAATGGCAAACACACAACATAAAGTATAATATGGGTCTGAAGTCTAGAATGAAAGAATTGAAGACCCGGCAATGGGAGGATTACTACATTGCAACAACAGCAGTTGCAGGTATGTTATTTTCTGCTAATTCCTCTGCAGTGCAAATAATAAGGGTGTCATGGCAACAATCTGTTATACCACCAAAATGAAAAACAAGACAAAGTAAGAGGAGGCAGGCCTCAGTCTCTAGCAGCGTGATCTTCAACCATGCATTCTCTGACTTCATCTATATGTGTTCACAGGCTGGATTGGGCTAAAGTTTTCCTGCTAAACATTTAGCAGATGGAAAAGAAGTGTGTATACATCCACCCCTGAGATTTCAAAGAGCCCGTTGAAGTTTTATAGCTTTCCAAACACTGTGTGGTTGATTCCTCATTCCAGAGGCGAAAAGTATGAGGAGATTCACAAATATGGTTTTAGTTTTGAAAATTGAATTTGAATGAATTTGGTTTTGGTGCAGCCTTGCATCATCCTTCTGAACCATGCTTGATACTTGGCTGCTGCTCTGACAAGTGCTTTACAATCCCCCTACTACTTTAAGGTTGACTTCACATGCACATCGCAGTTTCCCAAGCTCATCTGTAATTGTTGCTACATAAAACACACTCTGAATTTCATATTTCTTTAACAATAATCAAAATGAAAAGCTGCTATAACATTTAAAAGGTGGATTGCCATCACTTTTGCAGTCACTATCTTCTCACACTGAGTTATAGTTCAGTAGTGGTCAGCAGCTCTGAAAATCATGTCTCTTTCCTAACATGTCTAACTGCTAGAGTATTAATGACATTTACAAGTTGTACTAAATAGTGAGATACTGTAATTACCAGCCAGCTCAGAAACTGTGTGTAGTTCAAGAGAACAAAAAGGGGTCAGGAAGTAGCAAACCCTCATAATAGAAAGCTGATATATCATTTTTATTGTCATAATTTTCACTGGCTTCTTATTCCAGATCTAAATGACGTTGATGTGAATCAGGCCAAGGAGCTTCCTATGAAGAATTGTCTCCTGTGGCCTTTTGACATGTGTCCTATAGGCACCCAATGGGGAAATTGCTCTCGGTGAGAACTTTGTACTAGGCAACCTGTGTTGTCTCACAAGTCCTCACCCTCCAGTCCTCATAAGAGTGTGTAGAAACTGAAAACTGGTCATAAGTGGAAAGATCAGGCTGAGTAGGTGAGCTGCTGAGCTGCAGTGAATCACAATTTACTGACTTACTGATTTAGGAAGCTCAGGGCAGGTCGTTTAAAGGTTCATCTGCAGCAGTCCCTGTGGAAGCTGGAAGAAAGCCTGTAGGCTACAAAAAGAAAGATTTGTAGTGGGTAATAACAAGTTAGTAAGTTTCTATGTGTCCTGAAACAGTCAGCAGATGTGGCATATGTGTAATAAGAACAATTAATAAAGAACCTTTACTTTCAGGACCCAGAAAACTTTTATCTTATTACTCAGTAAACATTATTTAAAGTAAGGTAGAAATGTTCTGCATAGTTAATCCCAGTGCAAGAGAGTACACTGGGCAAACAAAGCATCTCTTATAAACAGAACAAAGAATGTGGTCAAAATTAGAGTACAGGGAATGCTGAATTATCATGTAAAAACACAAACAAACAAAAAGGCTTGCATAAGCATAGAAGCACTATCAGGAAAAAATGAGTTTTACAGAACTGATGAATGGAAGAAAAAGGAAAAAAGACAAAACTTTATTACTATTTTCTCCAGCAAAAAAAGAAAAAAAGTGAATAAGAAGCTGTTTCCAGGGAGGTTTGACAGCTTCTTAAAGTTTGAAATGTGTAACAGCTTCTATTCCAGATTCATATAGGCTCCATAATGGGATGGTTTTATACATACAGAGAACTATTAATCAACCTGAAGTCCTGCATCCCACGTTAAGAGTACATGTATAGGGGAAGAAAACTAACATTTAATGTAGGCTGTGAGATTTGAGACTGAAATAGAAAAACTCCTCACATTACGTGGGGCACTTCTTACCAAAAAATCCTCCTTCAGACACTGAAACAGTTGATAAAAGTATTTTGATAAATTCTATGACTCATGGCAGAAAGACAACAGACAAACGTTTTGGGGTTTTTTATGTTTTTAAATGTGGCATCAAAAACAGTAGAAGAGAAGATTAGAAGACAACAGAAACTTATGTTACAGTGCTCATAACCATATGTAACATTTAAAATACTGAACATATTTTAACATGCAAATTTGAGATGCCTGTGATTTATTTCTCCAACACCAGAAAAAACGTTCCCCAAAGCAATGAACTATCCTGGGAAAGCATGAAAACAGCAAGTACTATAGAATGCATATGCAAGCTGAAGCTAAAGCAAAAGAGGCAACAACACAAAGCTGGTTAAGCTGTACCCAATGCATCGTAAACCAGTGCTTGGGAAAACAGCACTAATACCAGATACAAAAATACTCAGTAAATGGACATCAGTGTCAGGGTTCTTAAAAAAAGCATATTCACATCTTGAGGATGGAAATGTTTCAAATTGTCACTGTGCCAGCCAATTAACACCTATATCTGCAACCAAACTACAATTTGCAACCAATAGATCAGTGACATGCTTGATTTCAGTTCGTCTTCAAAGCCAGCTGTAAGTAATCCTAACAACACTGATTTATAAAAATATTCAATAATGTGGGACTAAAGTAGATTAAAAAATGAGAAAAAGTCCATTCTACTAAGAAAATTACAGAAACCTGGATGCTTGGAGTTGACAACAGCTGGCAGAAAGATGCACCATGCTCTGCTGGATGCCAGATATTTTGCAGTCTACAGAGATGATTGAAGCAGAAGATTCACGTGGACTTGAGAGTAAGTGACAGTTACCATGACTTCTTATTGACAGTCTGAAACGTGAGTATTTCAAGAGATGGACGCTACATAGCAAGTTGAAGTTAAAAACAAACTACACTGATACTAATTTTAGGATGTGTATGGATACCTACAGATGGCCAATTAAGTTTTCACATTCTGTGACTATTATTCAGAGACCTGTGAATCTTTTACATGGCAAACACATTTTATGGAAAAGGTCAATGATCCAAGAATTAATATATGAAAGAGCAGATACCTGTTTCAACTTCAGCTGAAAATGCTGCTTAGAAGAAAGGTTTGTCTGACCCTGACCCTGACCTGTGGGCTGACATCCTTGCATGGCCTTGGCCCGTCCTGTTCCCCACAGCCCTGTCTAGCCATTCTGTGTCTGTGTCTAACCTCGGTTCCCCTCACCGGGCCCGATCCTGAACCCCACCCGTGGGCCCATGTCCTGGCCCAGCCTGGGCCCATTCCTGTCCCCAGGGATGTGCCCGAGGACCTCGGCTGGGGTTTCCCTAGTGCTCCCCAGCTGCTGCGATCATGGCTAGGGAGATGGGAAGGGCCCTGGCTGCGAGGTCCTGCCCTGATGGGCCCCTGGGGAGCCCCTGCTGTTCCCAGCCCTCAAACTCAGGGAGTGACCAACCCCAGCTGTGCCCTGACAATGTCTACTGCAGACAGGTGCATCTTAGAGGTGACATGAGCTATATTGTCTCCTGGAGGAATTTGCATAAACTCAACTAATGCCATGACAATTAATTTGTACTCGATGTAAAGGGGAGGTGAATGTTACCAACTTATTTCCAAGCCCAAAATTCCATGTAGTCTTAGCAAAAGAGGCTTATGGGTTGCACTGATATAAAGCCATCTGTGTATACCATTTACTGTCAGAAATTTTCCATACACGGGGGACTGACAGAGAGAGAGGAAAAAAAATTGTTAGTTGTGCTCTTAATGTGCAACAATGCTTTCTGGTCATATCTGGGTTTACAATGAAAGTACAGCTAAATCACAAGCCAACAGAAACCATAGAAAGGCACAGAAAAGTTCCCCTAAGTACAGTAGATACCACTGAGACATTAGTGCAGTGATGTGAGGATACAATATTGATCTAGAAAGCAGTTTCGAGTTAAGTAAACTTTGAACAGATTATATCTTGCATGCTATAACATAGGTGGAACAGCAGAGAGTATTTCAGAATGAAGTAATGCTTTTATATCTTCATTGGAGAGCTTCTGGCCACCCTGCAGACTTCAAGGTATCAGACATCAGAATCCCAAACTGCTCTGATCACAAGAAGCAATTTCTACAAGATATTGCCTCCCATCAAAGGGGGAGTGAGGTTAAGGCTCACTATCTGTGATCCATTCCACCACTGACAATCCACATTGCATCTGCACCAGTGGCATCCATTTCCATCAGGCAAGTGTAGAGGTGGAAGAACTTCTGGAGGACCTCCTGTCCACACAGCAGGTGCTGCTGTAGGTCGTATCCAGGTGTCCAGCTTCAGTACTGCATCCACTGGGAGTGAAAGGACTTTGCATGTATCAGGAGTGCTCCTTAGTGTGTGCTTCAGACACTGATTACAGATTGAGTACAAATTTGCACTGAAAAAGAACTCTTGTACACTGAATTATTAATGTGAACACACGCAAACATACTTCATACCTAGGAGACTGAAGAGAGCAAATCTGGGAAATGTACCTGTCAGGCATGAATGTGAATTATATCTTGGTGCTAGGTGTGCATATAACAGAGTTCATTGCAATAAATTTCAAAGAAACTGTTTTACTAGTCAAAGCTGATTCAATGAAACTGTAGATTTTTTTTCCTCTGTAGAATCGTGCAAATGTTTAAAAAAGTTACCATGAAACATAATGGAAACTCCTGAGTTTTAAACACTTGCAGTTTCATTTTGAAAATTCCAAATGCCATTTCAAATGTTATTTTATTAATCTGATTGATAATTTTTAGTGGTATGCATTGATAATATGGCATAGAACATCTGAAAATATACTGTAGGACAGAGCAGTACAGTTGGGCTCCTTCCTCTCACCTTTCCTCTCATTTCTTCTTATAAATTGGAGGACCTAGATTCCTCTTGCATGCTTCTCAAAGTACCTGACAGAGGTACTGAATAAAGTTTAATTTCAATCTTAAGAATACGATAGAATACATTAATTTCCTAAATGTTCCTTTTAGGACAAACCACACACTTGCCGTAAAATAAATTCTAAATGAATGTTTTCCTTTCTGTAGTTGTACTTCTAATTTTTCCAATAGCATGGGTCAGATAGAAATTAACTATGTCCTTTAATTTTAATCTCAAGTGGTAATTCAATTAACTGAACAACACACAGGATACGAACTGATCCTTTCTGAACTTTTATAATTTGTAGAATCAGTTCCTATTATCTGCACAGTTCAACAAATTGCATTGTTATCCTGAAAACTTCCTCCTTGGTTGAATAATGAAATTTGCCCCAGGGCTCTTGGTTATCCTGTAACATGGATACAGCACTGCGTTTCTAATGTACAATCTCCTACTGCCATAGTGTGAGTGTGCGGCAGAGAAAGTTACTGCCACTAGCAAGCTAAAGCGCCTCCCCCACCAGACTTGGTCCTGGGCAGTTCACAACTTCAGATCTAGGCACGCAGCTTCTGATTAGCTTCTGAATGATCTAGTTTCTGCCTAAATCTCTAATTAAGTACTCGAGTTCTTTATTGTATCCAGCCCAATGAAACAATTAGGATCCTTATTCTTCTTGCCTAATGTTCCAGATTCTCTAAAAACACTCAACAAAACCACTATAATTTCGGGAATTGTCTCTGCTACTGCACACAGAAAGGGCAGGCAATGGATAAATAGCACTTATTGTCACCTTGGTCAGCTAGACAGAGACAAAGTTTCTAGCACAAACCCATTCCAGAGTTAAAATATTGTGTTTTCATCCATCAGCAGCCAAATAACCCACAGGGCTGCAACAGTAACCTTTGTTGTATCCTAGCTATGTAGAGTGGTCTGAGCTTCCTCAAGATACTACCAGATGATTGGACCTCAGACCAGGCAAAATAAATCTGCACATAACAAAAGGCACTATGAAATCTAAATTAGTCTGTTTCATCCAGAAAGGCAAAGGAAATTTCAAATCTAGTTAAGAGGGTGAATTTGGTTTCTATAGTTGTAGAAAAATATGCAGGTCAGCTGCTGAGGATACTGACTCCAGCTAGTTCAGGTCCTTACACAGAGACATGGGGACTGGATACAGTCTTGAAAATGTCCATAATAATTAAGAGCTAATTTCTACAAACTGAAATGCACTACTAGATAATTATATCCCTCTTTGGTTTACTTTGGCCTTTCTCTGTAGTATATTACTATAGAAGCACAGCAGTTCTGAAAGCATAGTGTTCACCAATGAGCTGAAAATTACTGCTATTATTTGAGGTTGGGTTCTTTGACACAGTTTCGTTAAACAGAGATATCTCTAAATTCTAATATGTAATTTGATGTCTGTACGCAAGAAAAATTAATTAATTTAACATTTGTTAAATTGTAATGAGAAAACACTTCTTGGCCAACCACAACTGAATTTCCATTATTCCCTCTAGATTTATTCTCAATTTCTCTTTTTTCTGCCAAAATTGTTGAGGTGAATAGCAGAGATCTTTTCATCACTTCATGTTTTAATTTATAGCTCATTCCTGATATTTCAATACCTAGCTATTAAGATCTATTGACACTTCCAGGTGTTGTAACCAAAACTGGATACCTTGAAGTTATGAGTGAAGTGACCAACCCCCAGAACACAATTTGGAGACTATAATTCAGCTACTGGAATCAGGCTACTGTGCACTGAGAGAAATAGCTGCTTGGAAAGATGATCTGAAAAATTCACCAATGAGGAACAACCTGGAACTACTCAACAGGGAAAAAGATGAGCATTAATCTCCAATATTAGTTTTTCCAGGGCCTCAGTGTCTGAATCAGGACTTGAAGAAATTATCTTCTTCCTAGAGAGGCAAGGTACCAGTAAGTATTTTTTTAAAATATGGACTTATTTTCTAAAGTTACTGAATTATGATGCTAACTACACTCTGTAGTAGTCAGAATACCTCCCGTAAAGATCAAGCTTTAATTTAAGGAAAATTTAATCTCTACAAGGACACAAACTTCCATCTGCCTTGTGAGAAAGGCTAAAATGAAAGGGCAAATATTCGGTTGAAATTTCAGAAATAAAGAGAAGATTTGTGGGACTAGAGGAGTAGACACAAAAAAGGAAAATACTTTTTGACTTAGTGGTTTTGACATTTTTTTAAACCTAGGGATTTAAATGTGAAATGTATTAAAAAAAAATAGAGAGCCAGCCCAGTCCTCCCTTGTCGTAAGTAACTAGCTGATAAGTAAAATCATACTTCTGATTCTCAGTACAGCCAGTACTAGTTCTCCTTCTGGCATACTGAATCTTATGTTACTTTCTGTGCAGTAGCCCTGCTTGAACAGGAAGCAGGAGCATTATTCTACATCCGTTTAATTATTTTTTCCCTGTAAATGGATGGTTAGGCACTGCCCTGCATCTCAGAAACTGGTTTTGAGTCACCCTTATCTGCAAATAGATGTCGTAAGAGCCTTGGTTTCATCGAGGTATGCTCTAACCACTGAGTACCTAAAGACAAAACTGCTACCAAAATTTGTAAGAGACAGACACAAGAATCTTTGAGGAGCATGTTTCACCTAACAATTTTTTAGGCGTACTAGGGAAGTGTTTATCTGATGACACTTTCAGAATATTTAGAAAATTCTGCACCTGATGGGCACTAGCAGACACAGTTGCTTTGTAGCTGAAGTTTTTAAACAGAAGACTGTTCTCACAGCAGCTAAAGTTCTAGAGCTGTGTTTTAGCTACTGACTTCATTCTTTAAAAAAAATTTGGCCTTAATCATATACCACAATCTCCCTATTGCCACAGGGAAATTCAGAGTGATGTAGCCACAGCACTCTGAGCCACACACTCACAGCAGCCAAGTCCCTGTCTCTTCCAGACCACACTCCCGCTGGTGGAGGAGTCTCAGTCCTGGCTGGTGGGCTGGACTTCATGCATAGCACTTCCACCTTGGGTCAGCCGTCAGCACATTTTTGGATGTCTGTGGATGTGTCTCCTGCAAGGGACTACTGTTCCCTGTTTTTTGCTTTCTAATTTCTCATAAGCTGCCAATAGCCTTGCTGGTTCCGTCACCCCAGACCAATCTCTGTGACTTGCTCTATATCAAAAGTCAATTGTTACCTGAGTTACTGTAAATTTCCCATCTCCTATCCCTAATGTGTTATACAGATATGAAGTTGTTAGGAGTTTGTCTGTGGGTTTAGTTTTGGGTTTGTTTTTTTTCCTTTGGTGTATACCTAAACCATCAGAACAGGGAAAATGTAGCCCACAGCTTTTGGGAAAGCCTCACCTCATTAAAGTTATTGTTTTCTTTGTTTTCTTGACACATACAAGATTCATCTAATGACTTAAAGCTAAATAGATATGCTCAAGGTCCCACCTACATGAGCAATGCTATCAAGGAGGCTTCACCCCATCGCAGATTGTTATTGTTGACATCAACTTTATAGGATTCAGCTGAGAAGTTGCAGTCCAAGTCAAAATGTTGGGAAGGGATACACAATCCAGTTTTCACCAGGCCACAAATATTATGAACAGTGGAGGTAGCAGGTGTGAGTAATTTTGAAATGAAAGTTTCTGATTTTTTTCCAAGTTTCACATGCAGTCAAAGTTCAAAAACTCTGTATAAAATTAGGTTTTAAACTATTCATTTTTATTCAGAATAAGGATAAATTTTTATATGTAGCTGTTCAGTGAAATAGATGTTCTGTGTTCCCATCATCCCTCCTGCTACTTTAGTGCATATCATAAATAGGTATTCCAGCTGACCTATTTTTTAATACCTATCACATGAAAATGAAACAATTCCCTGGTGTCCAACTTGGTACTCATAACTAAGGCACACAAACCCAGCATAGATTTTTGAAAGTTTAATCTCAAATGAAATTTAGATGGCTCTGAGATTGCATACTCATGCTTTATCTCAAAAAAAAAATTTCTTTTTGAGCTGCTGGTAATATTTAGCTGTATGTAACTGAGATACATATTTATTTATTTATTTATTTATTGAATGGAAGGAATTTAAAATAGCGCCAGATGAATGTTTTCAAAGATGTGGATAAAATCTAAGTATAAAAGAAAGAAGGCTTAAGAAATTTCCACCAACAAATGCATTCCTTCTAAAGGTTTCTGTCTAACAGCTAGGGTATTGAAACTCCTAAGGTTATAGATTATTTTTTAAGTAATTTAAAATTCCTGATAAGGGAATGTTCATCACCAAAGCTCCAAGTCAGAAACCACCAAAACATATCAATTTTCTTCAATTGTTAAATCATCATGTTCTTTTTACATGGAAATCCAGAAGGAAAAGACCTACTAGCTGAAAATTTTCAACATTGGTTTCTGTTCTTGTCTTGGACTGATTTGTTAAACATTGTTTAAAACCTTGGAACAAATTTTAGCCAGCCGCTACTTCTCCGCCTGCTGTTTGTATTAAGGAAGCTAGCTTTTCAGATGATCCTGAAGCTCTGTCTAAAGATGATTTATTGTCTGATCTTGGCTCTTCTGGGTTCTTCTCCTCTGATGTCTTCAAGGCCCTAGTAAGTTCAGCTGAGCTAACGTTAACAGCAATGGGATTTTTTTTTCCAAATTGTCCTTAGTGTAGACAAGGCCATGATTTCTGTGACATTCCCACTGCTACAACTAATTCAATACTTGGTCTTCCATAGTTCTAGGTTTAGAAATAAAGCTTGCAGTCTGAAGGCTTGTTTTTTATTGCTTATTTTCTACCCTCCCCAAGGCTGTCTTCAACTGGATCATTCTTGTGAAAAACAAAACAAGCAAGCTTTTACCCTCCTCTTTGACATTTAACCTGTACTAGAAGAGAGATGAGCTAATCTGCCTTTTTGATCTGCACTTTTCTAACGGCTGTGTTTCCTTTCTTGCCTGTGTACATAAGATATGTGGGGTTTGTTTGTTAAGAACATTTTTGCCCTGTGACAAAACCAAAATCTTCTGAATCCAATAAATCCTCAAACCTGGAGTTCACAGTAGCTTCTGATTGTCTGTGACTGTCTAGCGGATCTGTCCACATTTGTTCAACAATGTATTTCTCATTGGACATGCTGAGTTTTATGAGGCATACATGAAATTTCCTTGTATGGAACCTAGAAACCCTGTATAGTTCTTAGGTCTGGAAATATTCATATATGCACTACTTTGGGAACAACTTGGCACTCAGAAAACACAGTACTTAATGTTGTCTATGAAATATTTGCTAAAAGAGTAGTCTTCGCTTTTTTCCTTATGAATACTTATGGTGTTATCCATAGGCCTATAGGGACTTTTAGACTGTAGAATCATGATCTAATAAAAGTCTAATAGGAAAAAATGTTCACATAAATTGTTTTGGGGATCTTTTTGCAAAGAAAAGGACCATCAGTGTCTTAATTTCTCTAGAAGAATCAGCCAAACTTTTGGATAAGTGGGACTGAATCCATAGGTCTCAAAGGTGTACAAATTGGAAAGTTTCTATAGAAAGAAGATATTTTTCTAGTTGTGCAAATCAGTCTTAGTCAAAATGAAATCAGCATCTCAGAAGACTGGTATTTTTACATAGAATGTTGAGCTAACAATGCGAACCCACTAGCAAGATACAATGAGGTTGTGATTGATAACTGGGGAAAATATGAGTTATTTAGCAGTTACTTAGTAATCATATACTAAAATCAATAAAAGAGAGAAAGAGAGTAAGTTGAGGAATAAGCTGTTTTTAAAGGAGACAGAAGCCAATTTCACTCATAGATCTAAAACTAGGATATACATTCTTTGTATCTCAGAGGATCAAATCCTGAACTATACTGTGAGGTTTTACTCACATATTACTTAAGGAAGATCTCATAAATCAGTATGAGAAGAATAAGATAATATAGAGTTACATATTAACATTTTGGTAAAATTCAAAGAAAAAAGAAAGAAAAAAAAGTGCTTCATTCTGACTGTTCCATTTCTGTGGGGTTTTTTTGAACAGCAGTGGTTCATCTCAAGGCCTTCTTGGATTTTTGATAAAGCATTAAAAAATTCAGTTAGGAACTTGACATTATAGTAAGTGAGTAAAAAATTTATTAAATACAAAGTTCATCAGCCTTGTCACAACGTTTTCACTTCTTTTTGTGTAGGTATTCACAAAGTCAGTCCCTGAAAAAAAACAGGAGTACCATATGACATCATGCTTAGCAATGAAACTAGGGGTAAGATTGGCTGGGGGAGCCAACTTACCAGATGTCTGCTGGAAACACAACACAGCAGAGAGGAAACAGTCTAGAAGGTTCCTGGAGAGTGTGGAAGATAACTTCCTGACACAGCTGGTCAGTGAGCCTACCAGCAGAGGTGTCTTGCTTGACCTGCTGTTCACAAACAGAGAAGGACTGGTGGGAGATATGGTGGCTGGAGGCCGTCTTGGACTTAGTGACCATGATATGATAGAGTCCTCTATTCTTGACTAAGTAAGGATGGGGGTCAGCAAAACCACTATCACAGGCTTCTGGAGGGCAGACTTTGGTCTGTTCAGGACACTAGTTGAGAGAGTCCCTTGGGAGACAGTCCTCAAGAGCAGAGGGGTCCAGGAAGGCTGGGAATTCTTCAAGAAGAAAGTCTTAAAAGTGCAGGAGCAGGCTGTCCCCATGTGCCGAAAGACAAGCCGGCGAGGAAGATGACCGGCCTGGCTGAACAGGGAGCTCTTGCTGAGACTCAGGAAAAAAAGGAGAGTTTATCACTTTTGGACGAAGGGGCAGACAACTCACGAAGAGTACAGGGATCTCGTTAGGTCATGCAGAGAGGAAATTAGAAAGGCAAAAGCCCAGCTAGAACTCAATCTGGCCACTGCTGGAAGAGGTTTTTCTCCTCCAGATGTTTCTACAAAATTGTTTCTACAAATACATTAACAACAAAAAGAGAGCCAAGGAGAATCTCCATCCTTTATTGGATGTGGGGGGAACATTGCCACCAAGGATGAGGAAAAGGCTGAGATACTTAATGCATTCTTTGCCTCAGTCTTTAATAGTCAGACCCCTGACTATTAAATACAATACAATAGGGTATTCAGCCCCCTGAGCTGGAAGACAGGGACAGGGAGCAGAACAAACCCCCCATAATCCAGGAGGAAGCTCTTAACGACCTGCTACGCCACCTGGACACTCACAAGTCTATGGGGCCAGATGGGATCCACCCAAGAGTACTGAGGGAGCTGATGGAGGAGCTTGCCAAGCCACTCTCCATCATTTATGAGCAGTCCTGGTTAACAGGGGAGGTCCCAGACAACTGGAGGCTTGCCCATGTGACGCCCATCTACAAGAAGGGC
>VYZW01031740.1:7059-18262 GCA_013401315.1 Balaeniceps rex
GCCTTTCAGTACTTAAAGGGGGCCTATAGGAAAGATGGGGACAGTCTTTTTAGCAAGGCCTGTTGTGACAGGACAAGGGATAATGGTTTTAAACTAAAAGAGGGGAGATTTAGGCTAGATATAAGGAAGAAATTTTTTACACTGAGGGTGGTGAAGCACTGGAACAGGTTGCCCAGAGAGGTAGTGGAGGCCCCATCCCTGGAAACCTTTAAGGTCAGGTTGGACGGGGCTCTGAACAACCTGATCTTGTTGATGATGTCCCTGCTCACTGCAGGGGGGTTGGACTAGATGACTTCTAAAGGTCCCTTCCAACCCAAAGCATTCTATGATTCTAAATAGGCTGGGCAAAATCTGAATACCAATTTGGGTTAATAACAATGGTTTTGACCTTTTTATGGAA
The DNA here is from genome assembly GCA_013401315.1 of Balaeniceps rex. Lineage (NCBI taxonomy): Eukaryota > Metazoa > Chordata > Aves > Pelecaniformes > Balaenicipitidae > Balaeniceps > Balaeniceps rex. The sequence goes on from VYZW01031740.1 coordinate 7,460, forward strand.
AGTAACATTCAGCTATAATTTTAGGTGGGATGAGACTTTAAGGAGGTGAGAAGTGAAGTGAAATACATGCTTGAAAAAGGAGCTGTAGCTGCACTCTCAATGAGAAGGGGTTTCACTGGTAGAAGTAAGAAAGTCCAGAATATTATGCCTGCCAAAACAGAATATACCATGCTGCTATGTCTCTTGTGCATTTTCAGGGAACTGGAACTGATTATTTCTGGATAAGTTTAGATTTCATAGATCTTATTTCCTGCCTCTTCCATCCCACCACCCCCCTAAGAATGCATTAAATTCTGTCTTGAGCCAACCATGGCTCCAAATTATGACAGTTAACGTTTTCTAAACTACCTGGTGAACCTGTAGCATTTGGCTATGTATTAAAACAGGAGTGATACGAAAACTGCAGGAGAGCTCTTTCCTTAATCTTGTGTGTGTTATAACACTTATTCTAGCTTTTCAAACTGCTGTCTCTAGAGGGGTATTAAGAGCTCCCTAAACCAAGTGATTTAGCTCTAAGTTTCTTCTTAGAATTCCTGGAAGTGTTTAAACTGTGATCTTCTGTGAAAGGCAGGTAATCCCATAACACTTGGTTTGACCTTGGAAAGTACATTCATCAAAAATGGTGAATTAAGTACTGTGAAGAATAATTTGATGGAATTTCCTGGTGTGTTTTACAGGAAGTATTTGAAATGTGATTTTAATATTCATTAGTGGTTGCAAGTGAGTACTCTAGCATGTTTAAATAGTAATTTTGCAGCTTCAGAAAGCAAACAGCTCTATAATGCCGTTTTCACTCTTTGGTAAATCCTTTGTTCAGTACTGAAGTTGCTGACAATGTTTTAGATTTAGTTTTTTGAGGTTTTTTCCAAATTTTGACCTATTGTAATGGTTGCATGGATTTAACCCCCAACATTTTGGTTTTATTTGGGTTTTTTCTACTCATGAAGCATAGCAAAAAAATTTTATTGAATTATGATTTTATGATTAAAGTACTTTGAACTGTAGCTTCACACATTACCATAATTTGTGTTGGTATTCAAGTTCAGACATTTCTTCCAATATGAAAAAACAGATACAACCAACATACAGTTATTTTTGCATAAATAAAACAATTTCCATTGTTTAAAGCAAAATTAAATAGTTATATGACTTTGCTCTCATAATTACAGTGCATGCATAGGATTACTGATAAACACCTAACGTGCCTTAAGGGTAGATATATTAGTCTTCCAAAGGTAGTTTCTCAAAAGGGCCATTATTACAGACTTTCTTCTGAAGTTAGCATTTCAGTGAGGACTTCCTGCTGCCTTGTTCAGATGTTTTAATTTTGGAATCAGCAATGCGCCGTTTGATTTATTACACTATAAGAAACTTAGATACAGTTTGAAAACTTCAAAAGTTGAGATTACAAATGATTGTTTTCAAGCACTGCTGTTGTGCTAATAGTAGTGATCAGCCATAATCAATTACTATCATGATTTTGACAGTTTGGATTCATTAAATGGTTTTCACCATAACACAGTTGTGGTCATCTCTGATGGTTCAGGCCTACTCAATATCAACTAAACCAAAACATTGATAATGTGGTAAATTAAACTTAAAGATCAAAACCAAAGTTTTTGTTGGCATGTTTAAAATAGTCAAATGGTGTCACTCCTTCCAAACCTATAGGGATTAAAACTCCAGTGTTGTCCTGCGAGGAGCAGGGAGTTGGACTCGGTGATCCTTATGGGTCCCTTCCAACTTGAGATATTCTATGATCCTGTGAAATCACCCATACATTGTAAAACATACTTAAGTGGGAAAAAAATTAAAATGTGAGGTTTTATACTTGAAACTTTTCTGTACATTAGAAAAGACTTTACCATCCATTTGGGCACAAGATTTTAATGTTTAGATTAACAAACAGCTGCTACATGTATGCTAAATCGGCCTCTAAAAACTTAATTAACCTACTGTTATCAGTAGGTAACAATACAGCACCATATTAACCCTCAAAAATTGAAAGATCCCGAGTACTGAAATACACAGTGGGTGAAGATCGTTTTTACTGCCCTCAACAAGGGATGGGTGAATTTACTAAAGTAGAATGAATTCAATCTTAAGGTGTTATGGCTACCAGAAGTGGCATAAACCCTCTAGGTCAGAGTTGAGACATGCTTTTCTAATAAACACTTTTTTGGTCAGGCTAGAGATCAGAATACTGTATCCTGAAAACATATCTTTTGAATAATTCATTTTGCATATTCCTACAAAACTGCCCTTTTTTATAATCCTTCCTTTTTAAACTATTAAGCCTTACTTATGCAGTATATATACTAAGATTTCCCAAAAGTATTTCTAGGCTGTCTTTCAAGTTTATGAAAATGTGTGGAATATCATACCATATGCATCCTGAACAATAGACCTATGGAATTTTTCAGAGTGATACCTAAAACTGCTCTATCAGCATCTGAGTTTCAGTTGAAAATGTTGGTTTGCTCTGACTTACTGTAATACATGAAAGTAATTAGCTTTAGTCTAAACAGCACTTCATGCTTAAAGTTCAAAGGTAGGGCTTATTGTCTTACTACTACATTAACAGTAGCTAATTCTTTTTATTAATCTTAAAATATTTCTCCAGGAATTCAAGGCATACTAAAATTTGTGATTTTAAACAGGTTTTTTTAATTTTTAAATTTTTCAACTGTTTAAAATTACAAAGGCTGTTTAAAAATTAAAAATTAATGTGGTTTGCAGTGTGTTGTGACTGCAAAGTGATGCAGAAATGTCGTATCTTGTGTTTGTTTTTTCACTTCTGTCTTTTCAGTATTATTAAAAATGTTAAATGTCATAATAATATTGGAAGATATTCTACTAAATGAATTTTTAGTAGCTTTTGACAAAGTCAGAATTGAATTGTCTTGCCAAATACCAGGTTTTTATTTTGCTTATGTTATGTACCAGCCTTCTATGAAATAAAATAACAGATGAAGTAATGAGTACTAACTGGACTGAAGCAACATCAGTCGGTGTATTTCAGTTTGCTTTTAGTTTTATATATAAAAAATTCAAATTGTTCCATGTTTTTCATTAAGAATCTTATATTTGATTTTGTAACGTAAAAAGTTTTAGTGTAGTGTAGGAGACACCAATACCATGTTACAATAGGCAATTAAACAGTTTTGAATGCTTCTAATGGAGGATGAGGTTTGTTGCAAAAGATGTGACAAATCTCATCCATTTATTCATCTTTCAAAATAGTTCTGCTTTTTGTAAAATATCTAATGCAATTTGATCCCTGCTTTCTACTAAAAATGTGTTATAAGAACTATCCTTAGGCAACTTAGCACCTTTTTTTCTCCTCTGACAGTGGCAAAAGGGATGCCATATGGGAAGACTTGTGAGTTTGACCACTTCTGCTCACTTACTCCCCCATTCATAGCTGTTGTATTGTGGGTTTTAGAGGTACCCACATCTGTCCCCTTTAAGAAGTATTTATAGATTTGTTGTCCATTAATTCATCCATACTGTTTTGGAACAAGCTGACTTCTGCCTCCATAACTTCATCTGGCAACTTGTTCTGGAAGTTTGCTGCTTGCTGTATAAACCAGCCTTCTACCAGCTTCATTAAATGCCCCCAGTTCCAGTTTCACAGGGTTTGGTGACAGCTCTGCATTGCCTTTATCTGCTGCCTTCATGGTCTGGTTTTTGTTGTGTTTTGAGTTTGGTTTTTTTTTTGCCCTGAACTGCTGCTGTACCCTAGTAGCTGTTGTGCTGCCTTCAGAGCATGTTTAACATTTGTGCTTTACCCAGTGACTTAAGAGGGCGAATGTTCTTGTTTGTTATTACCCTGCCAAAGAAAGAGATTTTTTATATATTTTTGTGTGTGTATTTGTTGTGGTTTAACCCAGCAGGCAGCTAAACACCACACAGCTGTTCACCCACTCCCTGAGAGAACTGGAAAAAAGGTAAAACTCCTGGGGTGAGATAAAGACAATTTAAAAGGACAGAAAAGGAAGGGAAAAAATGAGAAAAGAATATACAAAGCAAGTGATGCACAATGCAATTGCTCACCACCCACTGACCGATGCCCAGCCAGTTCCCGAGCAGCCCCCCACACACACCAACTCCCTCCAGATTTTTGTTCAGCATGATGTCATATGGTATGGAATATCCCTTTGGCCAGTTTGGGTCAGCTGTCCTGGCTGTGTCCCCTCCCAGCTTCTTGTGCACCTCCAGCCTCCTCGCTGGCAGGGCATTATGAGAAGCTGAAAAGTCCTTGACTCAGTGTAAGCACTGCTCAGCAATAACTAAAACGTGTGTTATTAACATTATTCTCATCCTAAATCCAAAACACAGCACTATACCAGCTACTAGGAAGATCAACTCTATCCCAGCTGAAACCAGGACAGTATTTTAAGAAAAGAACATAACACAAACATAAAATGTTAATAGCTTTTACTTTGGGGAAGTAGAGAATACTGTGGAATCATTTTACTTTTATGCACTTTTCATTAAACTTGCTTCCAGGCAGTGTTGTACTTCTGAAAATTAAAGTACTCTTGACCTGAACTTTATTATTTCCTTCTTGTTCTATTGAATGCAGACAGGAATCTTTCTGCCTAGCTAAGGGGCCATTTTCCTAATTTATTAACACTGAGTTTATTAAACAGTGTCCTCCTTAGGTAGTCATGACCCTCTTATCCTACATTCAGTGAAGCTGGTTTAGAAACTCAGGTCTTGTGAGTCTGTAACCTCTCTGAAGTACAAACGTGCATGAGGGTGGAAAGCAGTCCTATGTCTAAACTAAAAGTTCTCTTTATACTTTAAAGTTACTTCAGTTAACAGCTGTCTTTTATACTCTACATGCTGATAATTGGTGGAGAGTTTGTAAGTTGAAGTTCTTTAAACTAGTATTCAAGATGAACTGGTAGGTCAGTTACTGCATAGTTCCATTTTCCTTCAAGCCTAAGTTCCTTCAGGTTTTCTGAGCTTAACATCAAAGAACAGCTTTGAAGCCCTTTTGATTTCCACATGGACTCTAATCTGAGAGTGCAGTAGAAATAATCAACACCTGCAAAAGAAGCCTTTCTTCTCCCAGGACAACTAAGATAATAACTGTTGAATACCTGTTAAATCTCTCAGGATTTTTTAGGAGAAAAATAGATTTCACAAGCAATACGTTTCAGTGGTTTCAGCCTAAGTGTGTGTTTGCAATGACCAACAAACCATTTTGTGGGAACAGACTGATTCAGCTCATTGTTATACCCAACAGAACAGTGATACTGCAGCATACTGTGTACTGTTTGGGCCAAGGATGTCACATAGTGACAGGAGAGAGGTAAATGTTATGATTGCTTGTGTCACTAGAGTGAATTTATTGCATATGCACAAAATGTATGCCTGTATTCTGCTACCTGAAAGGAATTATTGCAATTGTATCCCTCTCTGAATTTTTTACTGGAGTTCTCAAGACAATTTTATTTTCCCGGGCTCCTTCCCTGATAGCAGAAGCCTGTCTCCCTGTCTTACTGCTTACTGCCACCAAACAAAACAGTCTGTTCAGCTCATGTCTTGCACTGAGGGTCTCTAGGGGCTGCAAGGAAGATGAACGGCTGCAACAGGATCAGTTTGGCCAGTGGACCACAGGATGAGCACTGCTGCCTTAGAAACCACTGTAAAGCCATCTTTTTAGAATGGCAGATTGAATATTTACAAGTAAAGAGAGTAGAGGTTTCAAAGATGGAAAAATTCTACGTTATGAAAAGTAGTATTGGCAGCAAATCATAATGTCAGATCCAGTTTATTAGATTGTTAGAAACAGTTACAATGGGAAGTTTAGTGGGCTGAGAGTTGTCTTGGGAACAGACATGGTATTACGTATGGAAGTTTAGTGGGGTTTTATGTGTATAATCTTTTATTAGTGAAGAAGCTCGTGAAATTCTAGGTCCATTATGTTCTTAGAAAACTATTTGGTGTCCTTTACTATTAATCTGTGCACTTCCTTCCTTGTAATGTAATTGAGAAGAGATTGTATTTATTCAATGAAGAGTTTATATGTAAAACTAAAGACAAACCTCTCCAGTACATGCTCTTGCCACCCACAGTGTTTTTCCTGTCACTTGATTGAGCAAATACACATATTTTAAAGTGAGACTTGCATATCTTCTCAAGCGGAGGTGCTCTGGAATCTAACTTATTTTCAGGAAATGTCTTTCTTGATCTCTGTAGTCAGTCCTGTGTTCTGTAATAACTTGTATTCCTTTATTTAACTACCCTAGTTACAATTCAGTCTGTTTTTTCACTTTTATGTATATGACTACACAGTGCTCAAAACAAACATGACTTAGTTAATCACTCTTTGCTTCTCTCTTGCTCTCCTTCCATAATTCTGGTGCTGAGGCCGTGTTTGCATTTACTATTCTGCAGTTTGTGTAGTTGGTGCATTTCTGTTACCCTCTATCCTCCTGTTGCCTCCCTGTTCTGTTTTGTTGCCGTTTATGTGTAGGTGTAGCTTATTCAAAACAAACTTGATCAGTTTTGGACTTGGAATGCTTTGGGCTTTTTTTCTATGTAGCAATAGCGATTTTTTCAAAATGGGAGAGAGAAGCACAGTCCTAGATGGAAGTAGTCTTTTATAATACAGAAAGGAAATAGTATGAATTGTTAATAAGTAAGCTCTTCCAGAGGTTACCTGTTTAATTTAGCATGTGAAAAAGCTTGTTGCACCATAGATTTCGTAAAGTGTGTAATACCGAATCCTTGCATTCATGTAAGTAGTTGCTAGAAACAAATACAAAACAAAAAGAAAATCCTTGTGTTTCTATCCAAGATTAATTGATAATTTGTTGATCTTGCAACTTGCTGTGTGACAAAGGTTACGTGACTTTTTTTTTTTTCTATTTCTAAAGTAAATTTTGAAACTTAGATTAGCTGCGTGTTGAATAGTTTTGTGCATAAATCTGTTTGGTTTCTAAATGAAAACAATGCACTGCACTAAAAAGCTGTATGTAATCAATATAATTATCCAAGGTAAGTAACTTTTGTGACACACTTAATATTAATACAGCCTGGCTTTATGAACTGACAGTCCTTCTCAATGTCTTTACAGGGTGCTGATAAGACTGTGAAAGGCCCAGACGGACTAACTGCCTTTGAAGCCACTGACAACCAGGCAATCAAAACTCTTCTTCAGTGACGGATGGACTGATACCTTAAATGTCTCTCCTGTGGCCTCACACTGCTGCCTGTCTGTCACTCTTTGCATCTTCCAGCTTCTTCAGCTAAATACTTTGGGGGGAGGGAAATTCTTTATGAATCAGACTAGTTAGGGGCTTGTATTGAAGATAATCTGTTTGGAGAGGGTTGAAAACTATTATGAATAGCATCCCTCTAGGACTTCTTTTCAGTGCACAATCTCTTCCCATTTCTAGTGAAAATGGAAGAAGGAAGACAGACCATGATCTTGAATTTTTTGCTTGTAAACCTCCTAGGTTAGTATTAAGATTTTTGTTGAAAGATTCCTTTAGATGGAAGTCCTGTGCTATGTACCTGAAACTAATTGTGAAGGAGACAATGAGTCCCATGCTATTAGTGTCTGCCATAATCTGAAGTGTAGTAATATAGGTGGCTGGGTTGCTTTTCTCTGTTCTCTCTCGGTGGGTAGCTTTCTTCTTCTTCTGCCTAAAGCTTACATTGCAGTTCTGAGGACTTTTGATACCAGTTATTGGAGCTGTTCTTTATATTGACTAATTGGATGTCACACTAATGTTTTTCTGACTCTTGAGTAAACCGGGAAAGATCAGTCGAGGCATGGTGGTGTTACACTCCAGAGTATCTGCCAAGGTACTTTTGGATGCTTGAATTTGAGGTTTTTCTTTCCCATGTTTGTTCTAGTCCAGGACAGACGTTTTAAAGCAACTGTTTTTGAGAGAGTTCAGAATGTCACTGTAGTTATTTCCAAAAGGATTATAAGATGAAATTTCTTTACTCACCATGTTAGCATAAAATTTATAGACACATCCGAAAGCTACAGGCTGTTTGGTATGCGAGGATAATCAAGTCAAATGTGGAAAATGAACAGTAATTATTTAGACATTCCTATCAGGTGAATATTGTTGCTAAACTTTTCTGGTAAACTTTTAAAATACATGTAAGTTTTCTAAGTTCAGGTGTTAGGAACAGGAAGATGTACAAGTAGAAGTCTTAACTTGCTTAACTACTGGAGGAAAAAAAACCTTTTAATTGTGCATATCTTTGAATCAGTGTTTCATTGTTGGCTGAATGAACCTCTTAAATTTCATTAAGGCATGGAGCTTTTTCTGAAAGTTCCCAGTGCAACCATACCACATTAACTGTATTTACTGATAAGATTTACTGTACCAGTAAGTATGACAGTACTATGACAGCCTTGATAATACATGGGAAGGTATTTAATGATGTAGGGATTCCCATCACATCTTATGGTCCTCAGGAATGTCTGAACTTCCGGTTTTCATCTTGAAAATTTTCATGAGACTGCTGATCGACCCAAAACTGAATAACAGGTTTTATAACAGAAAAGTGTGTACCACAAACTATACATCTTCCTCTTTTTTGGAATACAAATTTCAAACTTTCTAACATACACAATACAGAAAACAAATGTATATAATGTCTCATGCTGAGTTCTTAAACAAAAGTAGCCATTATTATTTTGCTATCACTGTCGAAATTGAGAGGATATGTAAAAGTAGGCTGGTGACTACCACTCATATTTAATGGAGACTTAGTTTTACTTGAATCATGTTGCATATTATGATTGAATGTCTCAGCTATAAAAAGCCTTGCATTTAGACTGTAAAAGGAGAGCAGGAGCTGATTTACATGTACACATCCCATAAGAAAAGCAATGGAGAAAACAATCAACTCTGGCCATGAACTGTACAGTGCAATTACTCTTTGCTTCTTGGAGATGGGTGGTAAGGAAGAGCAGAAGGTTTGGAAATCGGTGATAAATCAATTGGTGAGCTGCTGATAAAAGAAAAGCATGTTTGGTGAACAGTGCGTTTAATGACTATTTAAAGAGAACTCTTTAATCTCATCTCTGATCAGTGCTGGATTGTCATGTCATTGTAATAGTGTGAACACAGACTATAGGTTTAACTCTTTATTCAGCTATGAAAGTAACCATCTTTGGCACAAATTTGCCTCCATATCATGCTTTTAAACACTTAGCTATTAAAATACTAGTCTAGAAAACTGCAATCTGTTTTTATGTGGAAAACTTGATTATTCAAGTTTGTGTTGATTAGTGTCAAGTTGTCTGGCCATAGTGTGGTGTTTTGTTTTTTTTTTTTTCTTCTCTGTATTCTTTCCTGCCCTTCCCTTCAACTCTCATTTAAGTGAGCATTATCACAGTAAAGAAACATTATCTTTGTACTAACTCTTCTGGTGATTCACTGAGGCAATTTTGCCTCCCTTTTTCTACAATTATGTGGACACCTTATTTTTTCTTACTTCACTTGAGGAAAAAAAATGCAAACAAACTTCAGTGAGACAAGTGTTAATTTGGCTGTAATATATACCCAAGCTGCCTTTCGAGATAGTTAAAAGATGGCATTTAATGTTTGGCTCATAAAGAAGAAATACTTTTTTGCTTTTTGCACTACATAAGAGGTGATTGATCATTTTGCCCAGAATTTAAAAAAAAATAAAAAAAAGCTTATGCTTTTGTAATCATCTAGAAACTGGGCTTGTTCATGTGTTCCCTTCTTGTTAGCTGTATTGTGGAAAAAATAATGGGTGGTTGCCTGTATCTTTGAGTAGGTCCTAACTAGATGAAAATACCAAACTGTAAATTATTTTACATTCTATAAACAGAATTTAAATACTTTGTCAGACTGGAATCGCATATACTTGGAAATCCACTCTGTTCTTAAACCTTTTCTTTTGAAATTTGTGCTGAGTAAGTTATAACCTTAAGTATATTTTGGATTTTGTACCCTCTGCTCCTTTTTCTTAAGGGGGAGCAAAGGGGAAAAGGAATATGATAGTTAAATGGAACTTTGTCCTTGAACATAACGTTGAATTATTTGTAGAACAGGCTGGTAAGAATGGAGTGTCCTAGGTTTAGCAATTGCAGTGTTGCATGCAAAATTTCAAAATGAACTTGTCTTAATTATATTTTGTAAATGGATAAACAATCATCTTTCTACACAATGACAGAAGAAAATTAGTGCTCTGTGCATTTTGATATTTGACTCCCTCTTTTCACCATTGTTAACTGTTTTGACACAGTTGGCTTCATCATTATCATGGTTCATAGACATCAGAATGCTAAATGATACTGTATTTTTAAGTTTGTGTTGCAAGAATGAACGGAATAAACTTGAATTGTGCGATATGAGAAGTGGAGTTTTATTTCCCTTTCTGCTCCTGTGTTTTATTAATCTCTGGCTACAATTTTTTATTTGTCTGGAAGACATCTGAGCTCCAGCTCACATCTACAGTGATTCAGATATTCAGATACTTTTATAAGACTTAAATGTGGAATGGAAGCTGCTTTGAGAACTAAATATATAAAGTTGTTTTTGTTTTGGTTTTTTTAATTACATCCATTTAAAAGAGGTTTTGATTAATTCTCTGGTCTTGCAGTCTGCATTCCTGCTTAAATGGTAATGCATAATGTTGAAGATATCTTACTCATGTTAAATTCTGAGACAGTTTGTAGAGGGGTGTTCCTCCCATTACCTGTAGAGGGGTGTTCCTCCCATTACCTGTGCAGACTAAAGCAATTTATTCTCTCCTTTACTTCATCAAAGAAACTGAAAAATACAGTAT
>VYZW01031740.1:31992-64852 GCA_013401315.1 Balaeniceps rex
TGATGGAGAGTGGCTTGGCAAGCTCCTCTGCCAGCTCCCTCAGTACTCTCGGGTGGATCCCATCCGGCCCCATAGACTTGTTGAGTGTCCAGGTGGCGTAGCAGGTCGTTAATGGCTTCCTCCTGGATTATGGGGGGTTTGTTTTGCTCCCTGTCCCTGGGGAGCAAATGAATCTGTGGATTCATTGCATCTGGCACATTCCCCAGGCTTACTAGGCCTTTCCAAAACTTCTAATCTTTACTGGCCACAAGAATCTAGAATAGTCAAGGGGATGTAGTCACCTTGCTGTTCACCTGCCCTTTCAGTTCATTAATACGTGGGTTGAATGTACTCGGTCCATTCCTAAGGCTGGTCCCTAAGTCACTCTAGTATTAACCTCTGTCAACAGTGAGAAATAGCTGCTTATGTCTAATTCTCTCTCTCTCAGGTTTTAAACTGTGCCATGACTTTTCCCTGTGCTGGTTGCCAGGTTTCTTCAATAGCTTATTGTGAAGGAGGTTGTAAAAAGTCTTTGGAAAGTTTAAACATTTTCTATCTAGAAGATTCTTTATTTAAAATCGATTGGATATTGGGGGGAGGGGCAATAGAGAAGAAACAATATGGGTAATTTTTTTAGAAAGCATAGTCCCTTAACAATCAGTAATTATCTTGTAACTTCACAGTTCTTCAGGGCTCTGGACTCTAACTTCAAAGGAAACAGAAGATGCAAGCATCCCAAACATGTAAATAGACAGGCAATTAAAATCCAGCCAGAAGTTCGATTTTTCCCCAAAGTCCTTGTGAAGTATCCTACTCTATAAACTGCTCTTTACAAGGGTAAACATATGCTTAGGGGAGTAATTGATTCCTTTTCTGAATGAATTAATCGATTCCCTGCCCCTGCCTCTTGTAACAACAAATTACCTGCTACTGTTAAGGCAACTTCAATACACAACTTCATCTCCATCTAAACTAAGTTTGGACAGATTGTTAATAATGCAGGCCCAGGAATGGAGTCAACTTGTGTCTCTGCAATGTTTTTCAGAAATCCGTTGCAACTGAAAGTCCAAGGTTTGCCAGCAGCCTGTCAGTTGAAACAGCCCGTGGCAAGCCATCAGACCGTCTTGTAATTCAATTATTTATCAGTATTCTGTGAATATATTGGACAGTCCTTTAGAATTTGAACAAACACTTTGAATGATGTGTAATCTTTGCTAGAGTTCACCACTACAATGATAGCATGGGTAAACAGCTGAAGAATATAATTAGTAAAGCCTGGTTCTCACACACCATTTTGCATGTGGGAGGTTTTACAGAGGAAGCAGACACTTTGAGATCAAAGCGTCATGGTCAAGGACAGAAATAGAAGAAAAATTCATGTCTCCAAATTCTCAGTCTGAAGCTCCACTGGAGCTTGCTGCTACCAAATTTATTTAATGCATTATGGTGTTGGAGTCCAGAAGCCCCAGCCAAAGACTGTCATCTCTTGTCATCTCTTCTGTGATACAATGCAAACAGGTAAAAAGGCTATAGCAAGCTAATGTTTTACATCTACTGCTACTTCAAATAGCTCCGAGAGATCAAAAGTCCTGAATTTCACCAAGATAAACTCTGAACACACGTCACACAAAGAGAGCAGAGCAGCAAGAATGATCAAAGGTCCAGACGCAATAACAGACCTTCCAATATGTAAAACACTCTTGCGAAGAGGAAGGGAAGCCGTCTTTCTTTGTGACTGTAGTGGACAAGGTAAAATGGGTATAAACTATAGTGAGGAGTCTGACACCAAGAAATAGTGAAGTTCTGAAACTGATTTCTGAGAAAGTCTATGGAGTCTCCATCACTAAATGCTTTTAAACACAGATATGAGGGAATTTTTTTGTTAGAATTACTCGCATAAACCTCTGGGACAAGATGAGGTCTAGATCACTTTTTCCAAACTCCTCCTAGGCCTGCAGTTTTGTGAAGTTTCATCTACTTGAGAGGTAGATATATATTTAATACAGATGAGTATATCTAAAAAAAGCATTAAAATACATGTCTAGCAAAGAAATGCATACAAGGAATACATATTTATGCAATTTATGTGGATTTAAACATTTTTAGTCATATTGAGAATGATTAATTAGGTTGTCTTTCTGGGTGATTTATAGGATGAATTTGGATTTGATGTCCTCTGAAACTGAGTCATTCAGCATACTTTATAGGTGTTTTCATCAGATATTGTGCTCATTGAAGGCAATCTCTCTGTAGAGCTTATTGAAAAATAATGGTCTTTAGTAAGAAAAATGACAAAGGCTTGAAATTCTAAATAGAAAATTATAAAAAAACCCTTGTTTTTTTTTTTCTTTTTTCCAAGGACACATCACCTGCAACTCTTTGTATTGATCCTAACAGTGACTACTCTGCAGAATCCTACTGAGTCACTGTGACAGCTCAATCTATGAAAAAGAGATTGCAAACAGCCTGAAAAATATAAAAAAATGGCTCTGAGAGTCATGTTGGATGTTGAACATTGTCAAAATCACAAAGCTGTTCAATCGATTGAAGTCAAGTTCTGATGCTTTACGTAGGCACAGGAAACATGCTGGTGTAATTAATTCAGTTAGAAGTGTAATACTTTTTTTTGTGTGTGTTCACACTAGATGTATTAGTACTCTAGTGTGAAACCAGCTTATAGCAGTACAGTTTATTTCCATTCCCACTTACAAATTTCGTCTGCCATCGCTAGCCCCTTTTCACTAGTTTCATATTTAACGGCATCGACAGTACCAAGGTTGTGCTTCTATAATTATACAGGTCTAGATAGGGCTACTTTTTTTTTTTTTAATACATTTTAGTTTCCTTCATGATGTAGCATTGCCAATTAATGGATCTTTACTCCCAGGAAAATGGGATTTATACAAAACAAACCGCTTGCCAACTGGCTTTAGATATTTCCCCCATTCATTGTATTTAATTGAAATTATGAAAATTCCGCAGCTTATTAATCAGAGATTTCTCTGCAGAGTGCCACTTCTGGCAACGCTTCACGGCTGTATATGACTTTAGCAGATACAAATAAGATACATCAAGAAAAGTGTGTTTACAGGCCCCATTAATTTGAAGTAACATGGCCTGGGGTATCGTAGTATCCCTTGATAAACACATTTGGGTTGTAATAGACTTTTTCCTCTCTGCTATGAGGCTATTGTTCTCTGACTTCTGAAAAATATAATTCCAGGATAATTTATCTTCTATTATTTGTTTGTGCTTAAGGTACAAATCCGATAATATTGTTGTCTTTTTATTTGTAACAAATGATGAGCAAATAAAAGAAAAACATCATGGTCTGTATGTAAACTTTACATTTTTTAAATGTGAAACCAGACGACAATTTTAGCTGCAGGACATGTCTACACTACCAGGACTACTAGTGTGCTATACGAGAAAAATGCTGCAAGAGTGAATACAGCTACAATAGGAAAGCTATCGTTTGTATCAGTCCTGCCATCACCCTGAGGGAAAAAAAAAAAACATACACGCCACAAAAAGGCAAAAAATCTGGTATGGCAAGATTTTTCATCAGCTTCGATGGCCAAATATGTCCATTAGAGATCACATCCCTCCTGGTTGCAAAGCTGCATCTGCATCAGCTTGTAGTTTGAAGTTTCTCATGGAGGTTGGACTAGATCTCCTGAGGTCCCTTAGACCCATAGGATAATTTAGATTATAGTTTGAATTCATACACACAGAAAAGAAATAATTCATAAGATTCTTCCTGGTTATCCTAGTTTTTCTTCATGTGTTGTAGGATGGTACACTGCCCTTGCAGGTCTTCAAGTCAAATGCAGGCTACAATCAGATGATTAGAGAGCAATCCTAATGTTACAGCTGAGAAAGCTGTCCTTTGTAAATGGGCTACAGTGGTGCAAATCATGCTCAGTCGAATGTGTGCATCCAGTTTTAATCCAGGTTGTCCATTTTTCAGGTGAAAAATTACAACAATTACTTTAAATAGCACTTTGCAACTGTACGTGCCTGGGACCCCTTCCTGTAGTCTGCTTTTATAGCTCAGCCACTGAACAGGGCTTCGGCAAACCACAGCTTTACTGGTTGCAGTCACCTGCCTAATTCTGCAGAGTGACCATAGATTTGTTCTGAGGGGTTATACAATTTCTTTTCAAATATTATATTCCAAGACTCACATAAAAACTTCAGTGTTAGTTATCCAGGTACTCCCAGGAGAGCAAACGTACAATACACACATTTCAGAGACTGGGGCTGCAAATTATTTGCAGAGTATTAGTGCTGGGAGTTAAACCCAGTAACTCCAGAGGAACTCTAGGCAGCATGGGGAGCAAACAGGAGGAACTAGATGTCTGTGAGTAGTGGCAGAGCTATGATCTCACTGGGATCACAGGGATGTGCTGCAATGGATGGGTACTGGCTTTTTAAGAAGGACAGACTGGCATGGTGAGACGAGGAGTTGCCTTTTATGCAAGAGAACAGTGAGAATGCATGCAGCTATACCATAGGATGGGTGATGACACAGACAAAAGCTTATGGGTCAGGATTAGAGATCAACATGGGCAATGCTGTGGTGGCTGTCTGCTGCAGCCCATCTGATCAGGAAGAAGCAGGTGAGGCCTTCTTCAGGCAACTGGAAGAAACCTCATGATCGAGACCCTCGTTCTCGTGGGAGACTTCAACCACGCCAGTGGCTGCTGGAGGGACAAAACAGTGGGGTACAAGCAATCCAGGAGGTTTCTGGATATTTTGTTTCTTAAATAATGTCAATATAAAAACCTGAAGAGCAACCCTGGTTACAAATAAGTATCATATCCTCAAGGGGCTCCAATATCAATAAGTACATCAACCATATAAGTGGCTTCCTTGAGCTATTCCTACATTATTAGGGAGAAAAAGCTGAGCTGTGAACAATCAGAAAGGTCATTTCTCCTGTAATTGCAACAAAACATCAGTTAATTCTTAACTTTATTGTGTTGCAAGCAAATCCACACCTTTTCTTCTATACTTACTAGGTTTTTATTGTTATAAAAGAGAAAGACAAATAATTACAGCTCTAGGAATGCCTGGAAACACGATAAAGGTTTGACTGTGCAATATTTTTAACTGTACTTAATTTTAAGCATCTTCTCACCTTGCTTGTCAACTGGTAACACATAAAACATTTGTTTCAACATCTAACAGCATCATTGCTATAACATATTCCTTTCTAGAATAATGATCTTCTGTGCTGTACTTACCTGTGACAACTGTAATCCCCTGATGTGATGAAATGCAGCTTTTTAGTGTACATGTTCCATGCCACACATGATACACAGTGAATTATATGAATCATCTAGCTCTCACTGTCATTTTTATTACATATTTCTTCATTCTGAGGCTAACAACGGAGATGAGGATCAATGGAGAGGCAGAGGAAAAAAGGTGAGGAAAAGAGAAAAATGGGAAACCCATTTCCCATAACCTGAGAAAAATGGTTATGAGAACCCTAGGTATACACATACAGTCTTCAGTGAGCTAAGAGCATTTTGGCCTTCAACAGCAGACTTGTAAGTCAGTGGTTGATCTGTGCGAGAGAATGCTTTTTCCAGTGTTCTTGGTTTGGTATCTTGAGAAGTTATTTTATCATTTATTGAACTGTTCCATATATCTTCGTAGTGAATAGTTAATGCCATGATATTAAATGTCTGATGGCTCTGAAGTGAAAGTTCTCTGTTTCAGTTATTATGAGCTATGCCCTTTTCATTTTTAGAGAGCCCTCTTAAAAACTCACACAGAAAATCTGAAAGGTACCATAGGTACCTTGCTTATCCCAAGCTAGGTTTTTTGCTTCCTGTTAGCTTGGACACATTTAGTTTGCTTTTGCAGCAGGCCTCTGTGGGGGCACTAAAAGATGTCAAATAAGACTGAAACTGAAGAAGGAACCTCCTATACCTCAAGGGCAAAAAGCTCACTTGGTTAATGGGCTTTAGGGGAAGGTAAACTGTCCTACCTGCTCAAATGGGCATTTTTGATATAACTTAGATTAAAAGAAACAAGTGGGGAGGGAGGGAAGGCAAGAGGAAACCTTAGAATACCTCAAAGCTTTACGATTTCTTGCTTTTAAAAAGATACAATACTGAAAAAGCCATTGTTATTGTTGTTGTTGTTATTATTATTTTCCTAGGTGTTCTGTTGATTATTTTTATTCCTGTAGGTGAAAGAAGTCTGGATTACTTCCCGAAGTAGAGAGATCTCATACCCATGGTTACCAAAATAAGGAAAACAAAACCTGACTTTAAGATTTTACTTTATTTCTACAACTCTGTTAGTTGTGTGAAAAAATATGTGGGCTCTATTGATAGCTTACACTTAAAGCAACTCATACCTTGATCTGGAGAGGAATCTCCGTATTTGCAGTGCCAGGCATTTTTCTGTGCAAGGTGGATCTTGGGTTGTCTTTTCATGAATTTTCACTACTGCCATGGTTTTGAGTAGAGTATCTGACAATGAGTAAACTTTGTTAGGTTTGGAGATTTCATTTGAGTAAGGTTCCCAAAAGCTGAATCTGATTTTAATCTTCATCTGAGTTTACTGAGAACAGTGTTGCTTTGTAAGCTTTGGTTTCCAGGTATTTTTGGCTTAGCTAGAAATAGTGTAGCTTATTTTGTATTGTATTTCAGCACCTCTTATTTCAGCCAACACTACAAATAAGCAGCGCAGGAGCTAACAGATATGGCAAAAAAGGTTATTCAAAAATTAACCAGCTTCATTTTGTTGTCTCCTTGCTTTGCTTTTTGGAATAGTGGATAAAGCTCCTTTTTGAGTGCAGCCGTTGTCATCAGTTACAATATTAAATGTTTGTGAATGACTTAAAAGCCAGTTTCAAAACACTTTAGGTAACCTGGCTGTCCCTTTCCATGAGTCAGTCATGCCTAGGACGTTCAGGATACGTCACGAAAGACTGAAATGGAAAGAGGCAGAACTTTCTAAGGTAAAACCTTAAAATAGTCTTGTTTAGGGCTCCAGTAATTCTGCTTCTTTCCCTGCCCCAAGTTGCCTAGTCCTGTTCCCTTCTCTGGTCAGACATTGGTGCTTGTGTGACAGATTGAGGAGAAGACTATAAAGCTGCTGAGCATCTGAGCCCATGAAAACTTGACTTTTTGGGGAGGATGCCAGGCAACACTGTTGGCTCCTGATGGCCGAGACATCAGGGCTGTTGCAAAGGAGTGGGTTGGACTGTGTGTCTCTGGGTGACAGCTCCAAAAATATAAAACCTCCATGCAGGAGTGAAATGAATTATTTAAGTGCTATTATTAACATGGTTGCAGGCTGAAGATGGATTAGAGACAATACTCGGATTCAGCAAACAGGCATGACAGTTAGATACTCAATCAGAGCCCCTGAACATAGCATTAAAGAACATTGTTAAAGCACTCAAAAATTAGGAAAGATAAGGATTAAGGTGCAGCTTGAATTCAGCTTACTATTGCATTATTTTGTAGTTTTGCCAAAAATCAACCAAAAAGGCTTCAACAACGAATTGAAGCACTTGGAGAACTAACAGCTCTCTAACACAAAGTCCTATACTAGGTCAGACAACCACAGCTACATGATCTAGTTCAGGCTTGTGGTTTTTTTGCTTTTTATGTTTTTTATCTCATTTTATTTTGCAACAAACTCTTACTTGCAAAAAGGGCTTTAGTCTTAGGAAAGGCCTTCCCTTGAACAGCATTTCGAATGACCCCATTTATTTCTTTAGTGAAGATTTCAGGCAAGTGGCACACCTTTCAAAGACACAGACCCTCTGGCAGCATTCCAGCTCTGCAGCAGCTCTTTCTGGTCACAGGTTCTACACTTCTCATGGCTCTGTGGGTGACAATATGTGCCATATCCCAAGTGAATCAGTGATGATGAGGGAAAGCAAGAGGGTACTTTGCTGCCCACTTTGCATTTGACGCTTGGAAGGTCTGTGGCTGGGGAGCTAACGTACTGGCTGCTGGAGAGCTCTAGTCATTTCATTGTGACTTATAGACCAGGCAAGTGAATCTCATTAAAGACCTGACCTGCAGATGAATATAAATCTTGTCTCTGATTATAAACGACATCTGTGAAATGCAGGTTGCTTCCTAGCAGGAGAAGGAACACTCCAGCTCAATACTAATTCAGCAGCCCCATTCTGTCCCACGACGCGCAGGGATCAATTGCTTGTTCTTCTTCTGCTGTGGATTTAACATATCTTCCCCAAGCAGGGAAACACTTTAGTCTAATGTGTGGATTTAATTTTCCCATCATTCTTTCTGCTCTGTAGAATACATGTCTGAGTTATGGCAAAGGAATTTAAATTTTTCCAGGAGGCTTTGGCTGGGAGCAAAGATTGAGAAGTGGACAGCTATAAAGAGCTCGTAGCATTAATTGCTTCATGTCCTGTTCATGAAGCTATTCTTTCTGCTGTTCTGTGACATGTAAGAATTATTTCCATGTTATAATATCAGGAGCTGGATGCAACATGAAAATGCCTTTTTCTCCCGATTCAGAATCTACCTCTGCTGGTGCTCAAAGATTTTATGCGCTGACCGGTATTAGTGGGGATTAGATCAACCTATGATTGCCCCTTTTCCTGCAGGATAACTGGTTCCTCCGTAACATGGATCTGGTAAATTATGTCACCTTTGCCTGTTACTCTTTCTGGAGAAAGCTTTGGTGTTTTTTAGAGAATGCCAGACATGAATTTCTCTTCCATGTAAGTAAAAAATTCAGTGATTTGGCTAGATAGGACCATTTAAAGGAAAGAGAAAAATAGAGGTCAGTTGAAAAGCATTGAAAAGCACAGTTCTACCGGTTGTCTTTTATGACGACCAGGGAGAGCTAGCTTCTAAACTTAAGTTTCAGTATTACTCAGTAGAGAGTTTGCACAGGCTTGCAGAGGGCAGCTTGACTTTCTGAAAGCTGCCAAAATTATGTTACATAGGGGAGTGCCGCCTTTTAAGAGAAAACAAGTGTCCTCAGCCTTAGACGTGAAGCGTGCAGGTGGGGTTTCCTTTGTGGTCACATATCTTGCTCCCTTGATCTAAAAATAACAAGTGACAGCAGATTTTGTTGTAGTTGCCAACTTATTCTCAAGTTCAGGCAATTTGCTTGTGCTTCAGAAGTGATGGGACACCTTGAACTGGATCACCTGGCATCTGTCTTGCAAACACATTCTCCCTCAGGGCTGGAAAGCTGGGCAGAAACTGAAAGCAAGGGTTAATTAGGAAAGAAAGGGTAATTATCTGGATTTTCCTTTTTTTTTTTTTCCTGTTGCAACCTTCACTGACCTATAGCTACTGTTAGTTTATTTCCCATTCTGCACGGATACCTCTGTGCATTTCAAATGGCTTTGCCCATTGTCTCCCTGCTTAAATAAAACCCTGGAGATTCTTCAGCCTTTAAAGAAAATTACAAAAGCCTTTGCATATTGTGCAGTTACCTCTCCCTTTGTTTTCCTAAAAAATGGATTCAGCACCTCCCTGGCAGGACACCAGAATTATCATGTCAATATCACAACATCTCTCTGTGGGAGTAATGTTGTGTATTAACATCCTGGTCCAAGGTTATACATTTATAGGCGAAACCACATTAAAATGAGTTGTTTGCACTATTACCTTCAGAGGGTGTAAACAGTGAGTAGGTTGTTCATTCCTGTCCCAACTGCAGAATCTGTTACAGGCATTAAACCAATTGTGATTTAGGTCAAGAGGTTTTAGAAGAGGCAACCTCATTGCCTCTCGAACACCCCACCCACTGCTGCTGCTCCCCAGAGTCCTTTCACATAAGACACCCTCTTCTGCACCGTTAGCATTACCTGGAAACTGATACTGCTCTTCAACCTCGGCTTTAAGCAGTGGAGCCCTAGCAATGACATCCTCATTTTCCGCTCATTTTTTAGCATTTGCATCTTCACTAATGAATGCTTTTCCTGGCATATATACAGTGTGTAGATAGTGAACCCTCCAAAAAAAAAGTGTGTGTGTATATATATACACACATATATGTAACTTCAAAACCACATATCATTCTGGGAAATATCCTAGGGCAATGATATGACATTGATATAATGGTGTTTTTGAAGGTTAAATGTTCTAATTAAAGCCTGTCTCCAGTTCTGAATCAGCTGACTTGCACTAGAAGTCAGAAATGTGTCTGTATTTTTCAGCTTGCATACCGGAAAAAAAAAAAAATTAAGAACACTATTTTTGAAAGCTCTGATCCTGTTTATACATCTACATATACTGCCAGAGTAGATAACGGTCTTCTGATAAGAGGTAGGCGAAACCAAACAACCAGTACAATAGAGACCTGCAACACCCAGAATCTGGTGAAAGAACAGTTTGCACCAAGCAGCTCTCTGTCTCTAAACTCTCCATCTCTAACCTTTAAGCCACAACTCTGCAGGGAGATCAGGACAAGCTTAGGAATTCCTACGTTCGTTCATAGCATTGCTGCAGAATAAAATCATGGACTAAATGAAAACACCTTACCTTCCATTCCTCTTTGAAATTGTTAAATTAAATATCATAACAAGACTATCTCTTACCAGGCTTGTACTCTGCCCCTTCTCAGCTGATGTAGGAGCGTTAGCTCTGTCTGTTTCTGACCGGGTTGGAAATTTGTATGTCCCAGATCTTTTTTCTTTCATTTCTTAATGCACTCAGTTGATTTTAGAAAACATTTTACCTATCCCTTCAAACCATACCTTTCAGAAAAGATTAGCAGTACTGATGACATTGCAGTTTTTGTTGCTGATGAACCAACTAAAGGGAGTTTGGGTTGTGCATGCCTAACCCTGAAGAGCATGGTTCTCTCCTTTGTTTGCACAAGAGGATAGAAGCTTGTAGCTGGATTAGGCTGCATATTTGGCCTGGTCATCTCTCCTTCTTGTGCCTCAGTTTCCTCACCTGTAAACTGGGAATGATGATACTAACCTCCTCTTCACAGTGCCTTAAAGAAAAGACTTACAGAGCTCACCAAAGTCTGTACAAGAAGTCTGGGCACCTAGTTCAGAAGTCTGCTCTGGGAGCATCACAAAGTTACTTTTCAGTACCCCAAACATTTTTCTGGACTTAGATCTGCATGTCCTCGGAAGATCTTAGTACCTCATCCACTTCAGTTGCTGTTGATCTGCTTGTTCATTCTTCTTCCTTCCCTGCTAAGAACTTGTGAAGA
This sequence comes from Balaeniceps rex, assembly GCA_013401315.1. Taxonomy (NCBI): domain Eukaryota; kingdom Metazoa; phylum Chordata; class Aves; order Pelecaniformes; family Balaenicipitidae; genus Balaeniceps; species Balaeniceps rex. The sequence continues at coordinate 43,165 of VYZW01031740.1, forward strand.
TGAAAGTTCATTTATCCCTAAACATGTTTTCTCGTCTGCTTTGGTATTTACAGCTTCAGAGGATTCTCAGTCTGAGCAACATCCCACTGCTGCCACTGCCGGACTTGCTGCTGCTGCTGCTGCTAGAGGGAACCAGAACACTCAAACCAACATACACACTGACTTAGTTACAGCAGCTCCTGGGGGCTCTTGTGGAGGCAGAGGGCCCCCAGCTGTTGCTAGACATAGTTCACCAGCAGAATGAGAGTGTGGGTGTCCCTGTGTCTAAAAGTTTACAGCCTGACCAGGCAAATCAAATCACATGATGAAAGAAGTATGCCAGCAGCCATCTCCAGAGAGCAGATGGAGACACAGCAATTTGCCAAGGACAGAGCTGGGAGTTACATTGTTGTACCTCCTGGGGAGAGCTGGGTATGTACAGGCAGAAGACCGTGTACGCTCCTTCTGGATGAACAGATACTTTGGATTTTGAAGTGGTTTTATTCCTCCCCCCACCCTCCCTTTTGGTCTCTTTACCTCCTTCATTCTTTCTTTCTCTTTATTTTTTTCAGGCCTGCTCTTCATATCCCTGTATTTGATTATGTTCTCCAGGGATAACTGCTTCTTCCTCGCTAAACCAAATGATTCTGTGATTCTATGATAAACACCTGCTGCTTTTTTGTGAGTAAGTGGAGGACAGAAACGCAACAAGGCAGAAATGGAGGGAAGCCAGACCCCAGAGAGCTACCGTCGAGCACCCGAGGAGGGCCCTGGCGAGTGCACGCCTCACAGCCTCCTGGCTCTGCTCTGCTGCTTTCACACTGCATTTGGCATTCTCTGTCTCTCTCTCCAGTCGAGTCACCAGGTGAAATCTGTCACCAGCTGACCGTCGGTACCTCACAGAAGTGCTTGCAGGCTGCTGGTGCCAATTCCTCTTTTCTCCAGTAATAATGGATTCCCTGTGATACAGTCTGCCTTAGCTGTAATTTTGGTCTTGCCAGAATAACTTGACGCTGCTAGTAGCTGAAAACAAAAGCAACTTGTTCATGTCTTTATGTCTCCTCTCTGTGTCTGCTCCTGTTTACAATTCCACCTGCTCTCCCGTCTTGTCGTAATCTGATCGTTTCGTCAGCTCTCCTGCCCCGTGTCCCAGAGGCTGCACGTTTACGGGGAGAGAAGGAGCCCTGAGTAGCGAGATACAGTGTGGGGGTTTGGACAATGGTATTGAGTAATTTATCAATAGCAGTATCCCTGCTGGAAACAAGTCATCAGAAAGAAAGGTGCATGATCTTCCCCTCTGAACTCCAGAGCAGCAGTGGGGCCTGGCACTGAATGCTGATGGCTTCATGGAGGGCTCGTCGTCCTCTCTGTTTGTTCTGAAAGACAAGAAGAAATCTGCTTCCACAGGAAAGCATTTTCAGCAAGGTCCATAGAGGTGTTTGTACAGCCCCACAAAGGGTCTGTGTAACTCCTTCAGCATTTTGGAGCTATTGAGGGTTTCCACCAAAAGGACTCCAGTGTAAAAACATCTCCATGCACAAGAAGGCAGCTGGTGCAATCTCGTTGCATTGTGCAGTATTAGTGCTTGCTCTTGCTGTGGCCCGACTCTCTTTGCTGTTGCAGCACTGAGGACCACAGCACTCATTTTTGTGAACCACATCTCTGGGACTGCATTTGAATCACAGCTGTCCAGGTTTCCATTTTAGTCACACAAGAAAAAGAGAATTTTGTTAAAACTTTGTTCCTGCAAAGGGTGCGGGGGGAAGGGCCCGCTCCTATCCTTTTGCTAGAGGTGCATTTCTGCAGAATACTGCTGCTGATAAACTGCCACGACTGTTCTCGTACCCCATGCAATTCCCCTCCCATACATCCCATACAGATGTGTCAGAGTCCCCCACTCCAATGCAGCATAAGGTATGTATAGCGCAGATGTCCGGAGACCTTTCCTATAAGATCTGAGTTCTGTGCTTTAATGGCTTTCCATTCCATACCACTTGATATTAAAAGTCTTTCCATAGAGTCCCCAAATCTCTAATTGACTGGACTTGAGATGTCTCATAGACTTGTGCTGCTTCGATGACCAAAACCAGCCTTGTCGACTAGAAGACAGAACAACAATTTTTTTTTGTTTCATTTTTCAGAAAGAGGTGCGTGGGACTGCAAGTCTTCAAAGCCTATGGTCTGTGGTCCAAGAGCTAAAAACAGTCACAAACTTCACCATCTGGATGAAAAATTACAGCTCATCTTGCTACTGTTTCTTCTTCAGCAGTAAGAGAAATAGTCACTTTTAATACAGTTTATCTATTTAAATTTTTCTCTGCCTGTAACAGGGAAGAAGCTAAAAAACCACAGTGGGATCACAGATTTAGACTAGCTAACAGATTTACAGTCTTGAGAAATGTTCACATAACTGAGTGATCTATCACTCAAATATGTAAATAACTTTTCCGTGGGGTGCTCTCAGTCTCTGCCTCAGAGGAAGAGTTTTGCTTAAATAAGCACTGAACAGCTTTGTTGTTGCAATTTTGTGGAGCTTGTCCCTTCAGGCTGCTGGTCCCAAAAGCTGTGCAAGTCCTGGCCAGGCTCGCTGATGAGCTAGCAAATGTGTTCAGCTACAGACACTACCTTTCTAACCCTGCCAGCGCTCCTCTCCCAGCTCTGTTAGAGGCTGCTGCTGCTGCCCTTTACTAATAATAGAGCACTTGTATTTTTTCAGGGAAAGGACATAGGACATCTGGGTTGTGCACAGTGAGGGTGATTCTCAAATGCATTTTTCGAGGGACTAAATTATAATAATTCAGCTTTTGGCTTGCTTTGAAGTTAGTGCAGTCATCCTATGACAGTTGTGGTTCTTTTTCTTACCAAAAATATAATGTGAGTTGTCCCTTAAAATGGCAATTCCTGCTTCTCTGGAGCAGCCCCCTTCCTGACAGAGAACAGTGGCATTGTTTTGCTATTATTTTTTGTAACTCTTCCACCTATCCTTATTTCTTTAAAACAGGGATTTGGAGATCTTCTGTACCAGCATCAAGAACTAGATTCAAGGGTAGAATTCAAAATTTTAGTTAAATTATTTTCAGAATAAATTATTTTCAGAATATTTTGGAAGCAGATTCAGCTCAAGTGATCCAGAGAAAAGAGTCAGGAAAAAATAGTCTTGTATGGAACAAAAAGGAGGAGGAGGTGGAAGCATAAGAACAGCGACAAGATAGAAGCAGGAGAAAGGGAACAGAAACTGAATGAAATCAGGCTATTAAAGCTTATAAATCTATTTTAATGTACAAAAAATAGCAATTCCTAAAATACAACACTTTTCTGGTAATGACCACATTGTTAAGAAGTTTGCCTTTTGGGGCAAAAGGGGTGGATATGCTCAGTGGCATTGTTCCAGCCTTATGCTTGAGAGACCTTTTCTTCTACACCCATTTCAAGCAAGTGCTATTGCAAGCCACACATAGGCACACACACAAAACAACTAAGAAAATAAAAGTAGGCATTATTTCAGATAATGAAAACAGAGCAAGTTTTGCATGCAGATGGCCTTCTTTGAAATCTGGCTTTCTTTCAACAGATGTCAGCATGGCTATATATCTTTCTGAGTTACTGTGACAAGAGCTGAGAATGGATGGATGGCTGTTTTATTGCAGTTTTTGATAGCAATTTTCAGAGATTAGGACTGTTTTGGAAAGACAAGTTTTAGAGTCTACTTCAGAAGGTGCTTGAGATTAGCAAGTAAATTTAGCTACGCTGATATCTCCTTCAAAGATGATAGAGGTTGAAGGAAAATCAGTCATAAAGGAGAACTGAATTTAGTTTCTTATCACATTGTGCTTGTTTAGGGAGGGCTTTTTCAGAGGTTTGTCAGAGCCAACTTCATAGCATGCATTTCAACAACGAGAAAGGGCTGTGATCAAGGGAATAAACGTACTCCTGAGTGCGATACATCTGCACTGGCGTAGCTTGTGGCCTCTCGCATCAGTTGGAAAGAAATGGGATCAGCAGGCAATAAAACAGGCAAACTGTCTTTGATGGTGCTTATAGTAATTATTTGCTTTTTAACTTTTTTTTTCTTCTAATTTTTTGTTCCCCTTGTTGGCTTGCTAGTGTTCTAGGTTTACCTTCTGATCTCAGTCATTAGTCTCCCTGCCTCAGTGGGAAGTCACTTCATTCAGCCAACGTGGTCAATGTTGTGTGGCTTCCTTCACAGAAGAATAATGACTTCTGTTAGTATTAATCACTTTATTCTTGAATTAGTTTTGTAAGACACTGTCTGGAGAAAGGAGAAGAATCATATTCATGTGACAAACTGCCATAACTCTGGTGACATCCAAAGAGGGGGGCTGCTTAGCTTAGCACTGACTGGGGTCTCTTATTTCATTTAAGAATATATTTCTCTTCCTTCTGACATTCACGTCTGCTTTACACTAAGTAAAATTATTCTTTCTGTCAAACTTGAGTCACATCCACTGAATCCAGTGGTAAATGTAGGAGTGAAACTATAAAAGATGTGTTCCTTAAACAGTGCTAAGAAGGGAAATGTTAGTGAGCCCATCAGCAGTTATTTTTCTCTTGTGCTATTCACTAGTGGTACAGGAACTTCCCCAGGCCTCACTCTTTCGATAATTTAATTTAACTCTTTATTGGTAGATAACTACAGAACAGTATTTCCAGGAAAGCAAGACTGGTAGGAAAAGGCAGCATCTTTTACTAGCTTTGCTGATATATTTGGGAAAATCTGGTGTGCTGTCAGGTTCTGAGACCCTGCAGGTGACTCTGTGCTTGAAAATGTTTTACATCTGCTCTGGTGAATGATGTTAGCTCTGCTCCAAGCCCCACTTTCTCTGGCCATCACAGCTACACCACCACTGCTGTTAAAAAACACACAGAGGATCATTCTTTCCCTCCAGGCTTCCATGGGCCATAAAAATGATTATTGTATGCCCCTTAAGATGTTGGGAGGGAAGAAGCAATGTTTTCTGTATCAGTGGACAACACTTCTCTCTAGCTGTTGTCTGGTGTTGTCCTTTGATCACACCAATCCCTCCTGCTTCACATCAGTTGTGGTATCTCAGTGCTGAAGTTGGGCACTGAATCCTCCCACTCGCTTCTGGATACGGCTCCCACGCAACCCACCATCAGACCAACAGCTTCTCCTCTGTTTAGACCAACAATTCAGACACACATTTCATAACCACCAGCTTCTGGTGTCAGTTTTTTATAGACATATAAAATAGCTTTCCTTCCCCCAGCATCCATATGCTGAGCTGCCAGATTACACAGATGCCCTTTTTTAAAGTTCTAATTTACAAAGTCTCATTAAATTAAGAATTAACTGCAAATTGAGAATTAAATCACTTATCTGTCTTAAGCAATGCTACACTGCTACACAAACTGTTTTCTAGGACTTTGACAAGTCATTTTAAGGCTGGGTTTACCGTAGGCAGTGCCTGGTTGTGAATCTGTGAATCCTTGACCCAAAATTCACTTTTCAGTTACATGGAACTAAATGCCCAAATGGACTTTCAGAGGAATCTTTGTGCTTAACTTCTGCATCTTTGATCATATAGCTTACATACTGAAGAGAAACAAAGACAGGAGAGAACAGAGGCCGGAGAAAGGCCCAAGTCAAACAGAAGGTGGGAACCAGGGCAGAGCTGCCCCGTCTCAGCTCCGTGTGTGCACCAGGTGCTGGTAAGTGAGCCGCCTCCCTCCCTCATATTTTCTAACAGCAATTTACTGTGGCTTCGCAAGCTGGCTGCCTGTGCTTCTGCGGGGTGAGGATCTTTGAAAAGGAGAATACAGGAGTGTGTGTTTTTCTCACTATAAGATAGAAGAATAGTTTGTGCTTGGATTTGTACTTATTCATGACAATTTTTCCAGGATGATGTAATATATTAAATGCATATATTTATACTAATACACTTTCATAGTTCCCCTTAGACCGGGAAGATGGAGAATGTTTAACAAATCTGTTAGCTGGCCGTGGCCGTTATTTTTCTCTAAGAGTTACCCCAGTGAATTGTAATGTTCATTTAAATACCAGCAGCTTCCTATTTAAGACAGGCTGGCATCCTGACTTCACTGACCTCCTGTTTGCACAAAAATCAATCAGTATATATAGGCCTTGCTATATTTGCATTTAACCTAGATACAGCTATGCTGGTGGAAGAGAAGTGTGACACAGCTTAAAATGCTTTTGGCCAGTGCTATGCCAAGCTATATCAGCAAGCATATACATATAGCTTCTTGATATTTTGATCAATACAGTTATAGCTATTCCAGAGCAATAGAAATTCCAGAGCAAAGAAATGATAATCACACACAAGCACAAAAATACTGAAGCCAATATTTGTAATGTGGGCCAAATTTGGTTGGCTTTAAAATGTGTTAATTAACAACAGACGAGCTAGCACATCTGCTAAATGTTTTATTTTTCTTTAGAAAGTAAGTAATCAAAAACCTCAGTGTTGCATATGTTCACATTTCTTGTGCTGCGTTAGCTGCCCTGTGTGTGGACCCTGTGAGTTTTACAGTCTGTCACAGTAACAGTAATGCAGGATGGCTTGTTCTTAGAAACATGAGTTTGTGTGAGCAGGCACTCTTTATTTCTTGGGCTTTCTTCAGTTTAAACATTCAAATTTGTGCAGTTTTTGGCTGCATTTGTATGTCCTGAAGAAAAAGAAGGTAACATCAGTGAACAATGCATTCTTTTGCTGACCTTGTATTCATCCCAAGTTGAGGAGCTTTTTGACTGATTGGCCACCAGATTGCCACATTTGGATTTGACACATCAAGTTAGGGCAGAGACATAGCCCAGATCAAGACTGTCTCCAGATAGAGTCATCTGTTTTCAGGCTGTAAGATTTCAAAAGTTTAAATGGATTCGTCTCTGAGTACTCCTTGGATGCCATTTTGTGGTAGCTTTATAAAAGTATGACTCAGAGCATGTAATTAATCCCTAAAGCATTTCATTCTTGGACAAGTTTTGCAACAAATGAGACTTCACAATAATGGTGAAATAATTTTATTTCCAAAATGGCAGAACGAGTTCGGCTGTAACATTCCTGCTGGGGCTATAGCAACATGTTTATTTCTGTGCTCAGGAAAAGAAATCCAGTAAAGATGTATTCCACTTTAAAGTAAGGAAAGAATTGTGAGATCCAAGAATATCTGTCCGTATATATAACGTCCATTATAGACTTCTGTAGTTAAATTTCTTCATAATTTGTTAAACAGTAATCTTAATGATTACTTAATGGGAGAAGACTACTGAAGTTCTGGGACAATGTTCTCAGAATTATCTGCACTGCTTGAAGGTGACTATCCATATTGCTTTTAAAGTCTGATTCATTGAATATAAGAATGTCAGTGTAGCATCAGAATAAAGATTAATTTAGGTAATTTGCTGTCCAGGGCCAGTAGCAGATGCTTAGAAATGAGCACCAGTTTATGGTTTCATAATACAGCTTGAGCCAAGATAACAGCTCTCTACTGCCAAGAGGGAAAGTTCCTGCTCTTTCTTTCAGCTTCTGTGCCCCCAGCTCCTGGATTTATAAACCCCAGCTTGCCTGTGCTGGTGCTCGTCCAGACACAGAGTAAGCCAACTCACTGAAATGGCAGAAAACTCACTTAAGTAATAATAAAAAGAAGTGCTTTTGTCTTTGGTGAGTTGAGCTGGCTTGCCTTATGATCAGTCAGGTCACGGAGCCAGATGGAGGGGTCATGCACTTGGGATCAGTGGATGTGGGGGGAAAGAGCAGGGAAGGCTGGATAGGAGGAGGAATGAAGGAAAGAACTAAGAACGGGGGGTAGGGGGGAGTGAGGCCTCCCAGTTGTGTCAGCCGTGAGACATTTATTTGGCTAAACGATCTATTTTTGCCTGTTTGACACCTACTGGAAAATCCAGCTGATCTTCCCAGAGAAGCATTTACAGTGGGTGGAAGAGCTCTTGCCCTGAATGGAAATAACTAATTTACAATTTATCAACAAATCTGTACAGGATTGTGGGGTTTTGTTTTTTTTTTTCCACATGTGCATTACTTTACACTCATTGTCCTTGAATTTCATTGGCCATTTTATTGCTTGGTCATTCCATATCATGCAATGTAGGCCGCACTAGATCTTAATATCCAGAAATTGTTGTATCATCTGAAAACTTTGTCATGTCACTTTTTAGCCTTTTTCATGTTATTTTTTAATATGTTAAATACAGATCCCAGCACTGAACCTAGGAAGATCATGACAACAACTGCCTTTCCACTGTGAAAACTGACTGTATATAGTTCAGGGCTCTCTTTCCTACTTTTTAAGCAGTTATCAGTCCTTGAGGGAATCTTTCCTTCCAAACTGAGAGAGCTGAAGGGTTTTCGATAAGGATCACTGTTGCCACCTTTTTTGGAAGGTGACAAACTGACTACTTGAGCGTTGATTCTGTCTGTATGATGGATGACTTCCCTGAACAAAAGTCATGTTGATATATATATCATATTTACTATTCATGCTCATCTTTGTTTCTATCACTGCCTCTTATGGAGGTTAGGATTTTTTTCTGTGATTTTCACCAGAGGCAGGGAGCCCTTGTTAAAGATTAGTGCCATACTGCCACCTTTCATTCCTCTAGCACTTCATCCGTGCTAAGCTATAGATCACACATTATGGCACTTCCATAGCTGAGGTGCTTTAAACTCTTGAATAAATATCATCTGTTCTGGGTAGTTTTTCACCATTCGGTTTCTCAATTTGTCATCCAGTATTGATTTGTTAAGTTAAGGCAGTTCTTTCTGGTGAAGAATGTCTCTGTTGTAGGAAATTCATGGATGCTTTTAGGGCCATTAGATACTTTTGAAAATCTCTGAGGTTCTTTTGTAGCTTAGCAATATGTCCAATCACAAACAGAAAATAAATAGTCACTGTAGTAGAAAAAAACCCCAAACATACCTGTGAATGCTGATGGGCAGCAGATAATTGTGTGCATCTGTGTGTGGGTGTGTGGGTGTGTGTGTGAATGTCTGAACATCCCAGCTGGAGGAAGATCGCGGAAATGGGGGAGATCAACAGAGGCAAATGCCAGGGGATGCCCAGGAACCTTGGCTGGTAACACTGGAGACTGACAACTGCAAGCAGCTGCACAGCAGGAGCCAGCCTGACTTACAGCCTGACCTTCCCAGGCCAGGAGGGATCTCACATCTTGAGACAGAAGTGAAGACCTAGGGAAGATAGCGCTGGTGGGACAGCAAGCGAGTGTGTGAAATAATCAGGTAAGGTAAAAGATGTAATCTCATTTGTTCTTAAATAGAAGCCAGTATCCAGATCCACTATGGGTTGTCGTTTGCTCTGTCTCACCCATGACAGGCATGAGTCAGGCCCACTATATCTTTTCTTTTGTTTTCATTTATTCTATAACAGTAAGTTGAGGCTTCTTTTTTGTCCTTTATGTTTTGAGTCTTGAAATGCACTTTGATCATGTTTTTACCTGTTGCTTCTGAATTACTAATATAAGAAATCTACTATTATTTTGGGGAAAGGTTGTATATTCCCCTATTTACCTGATTCCCATAAGTGGAGAATAAATGAAAAGCGTCATTGTTATTCATCTCTCCATAAAAGTTGAAGAACTGTCAATACTGGACAAAGAATACAACTATATATGCAATCAGATCTGGTGCTATTATTATTTAAGCTGAAAGTGATTTCCTGGGGTAAGAGTACATTTAATTGATCTTCATTTTAAATTCATTATGTTTTATTCTGTGCAGTTAACTCCCAATTTGTAAGCCAAACTTACGTTTATTCTACTGCAAAACTAACCTTTAGAAAAACAGTACTGCTTTTTCCTGGCCGGAAATATCTAACACAGTATAGATAGAAGTTTAATATAGTGACCTGTTTTTTTTATTAAGATCTCATTTCATGGAATGGTTATAAGAGATAGTTCATAATCTTTTTCAAGTGCTGCCCATTAGATTACCTACTTAATAATTTTTTTTAAAAGTGCCTCTGAAATTTGGGCCCCAAACACTCACTTAGATACACAAGGAGGCTACATGACATAGAAAAATGATGAACATTTACCAGCTTCTGTTGCCTTTCAGCCTTTTTTCTGTAACTCAAAGCCCTTTTCTTGTACTTTAACAGACAGGCAATCTCTTGTTTTACCCAGTCCTGAAAGCAGGACAGGAACTATTTTATTACTACCTCTAACTTAGGTGCTGCCAGTGCTCAGCTATCCAGCTATTCAGCATGACAATGAAGGTTGGTCAGGTCCCCTAGACAGCCGGCTTCAGGGCAAGGAGTCTTGTACCCCAGAAGCCTTCACTTTGAGGTGCTGCTCCTGAGGCTGATAGGCACCTGACTTTCTTCTTGGATTAATGGTGAGTACCCAGAGTCATAGGCAGCCTCAGAGCATTAGTTATTTTGTTCTGATAAAGCTAAACTGGAATGCTGCTTTGATTTGTTAGTTAATTACCAGCATTTTGCTTTTTTTTTCCTTGGAATATTTTTGGTGTTTGCTTCCTACTGACCTACAGAAACTGACTGCTTACTCATTTATCTCTTAGTTTTCTTCCAGTCAGGAACATAATGAATAGTAGCCAACATCATTGTAACAGTATTATAGATATTTCCAAACTTGATGCCAAGCCATATATTAAGATTTTGCTGTGGAAATCGGAATTTGATAAGAATAGCATTCTTCAGTTTTATGGACTGAGTTGTAATAAGAATCAATATCTGGGAGTTAAATCTAGGCAAGTTCAGTCTAGTGATAGCGCACTAATTTTAATGGTGAGAATGAATGGTCATTGAAACAAATTATCTGCTGATTGGAGTGGATACCCTGCAAACTAAAAATAGTCAAATCAAGGTTGCAGAGATTTTTGGAAGGATGTACTTGCTTCAGCCTCAACAAAAATTGTTATGGGAGAGAGTAATGGTAGGTATCATATTACCCCAGTTTTCTCTTTTGGTCTTAAAACTCTATGAATTTTATTTCTTGGACTGGAAATCTTTTCCTTCTAGTTTACATTTTTATCATCTTTCTTCACATCTTCACTAGCATAGTAAAAGAATAAGTAAACAAAAGTTTTGGGCTTTTATTTCTGGAGGGCAGAAAAAATCCAAAACTTTCAAGTCACAGTCACCCTCCCCTCTTCTTTCACCTCCTACTAGTCACCGATAAGGACAGATATATATTCCTCTCCCTCTCCCTAAGCATGTGCTGAGCTCAGATATTCCACATCTCATACCTATCTCTGGAGATAACTGTTGTATGCTTCAGTGCATGGTGGAAAGGACTGGATTTCTATTGTATTGGGTATTTTTTCTGTCTAGTACGATTGGTAGAAGGGGTAGCAAAGCAAACAAAATTAATATGAACCCTAAGGTGGAAATAACGTCATCCAGCAGAGTAAACATCTTTGCTATAAGAGTTTTCTTCCTCTTCAAGTCTCTTTCAGTTGTGGGCAGGGCTGCTGAAGTCCAAGTAACAGCTCTAGGACTTTTAACATACTCAGACAATTTTACCTCTGTGTCATTACTTTGAACCTATGGTTAGTTCAGTGATTCACTGAAGGAAATGCTAGTTTCAGTTCAGTTCCTAGTAAAAAGCACATACCCACCTCACGCCGCCAGCTATCACAACTGGTTAGCACCCTTACCTTTGATCTCTCCAAATCCACCCAACGCTTGCTGTTCCATGGAAAGCTTTGTTTCATACTGAAAAGTGATCTCTATGAGGGTTTACTTGAATGCACAGGATACTGCTTCCATACTTGTTCTGTGAGTTCTGTGTTTTTGATACCATTAAATGTTTCCTTTTCCATGAATTTTATGTTTACAGTGGTCAGCTCTTTGCCTTCCAGGGGTAAGGCAGCTCCTGGAAGGCAGCACACAGCATGGCAAATGCTACCTTGACATACTAGCTTGGTCCTAGCTCAAGCAAAGAAGGTCTACGTTCCTACCAGGATTCTCTAAAGAAGTGTAGTTTTCACTGGTTTAGCATAATTTGATTGACTCTAATTAAGGTTATAACCCTAATATGTTATTGTTTCAACCAAGTATTCCTGGTCAGAATGCAAGATTTAATCAATAGGTTCAGTGTTAAGAATGTGCTGCCTCCCTTACCTTTTTGGCCCAGGGGACTAATCAAAAGATGTGTCACACTATAATTCCAGGGCAATGAATGTTTTTTCACATATTGAATAAAAAATGAGGAAGTGTGCATGTGTGCATGTTTTCATGCAGGTGGTTTCTGACAGCCTGGGTCTCTAACCAGCTGTTTTCTCTGTTCCCTTCTCGTGGCTTTTGCAGCAAATGTGTTATTCTGAAGATTAAGATTTTGATGAGGGGAAATGGGAAGTCCCTAAATCATTGTTTTCCTGCGGTTATAAAGTCAAATATTATAGGCTTGTTATAGGGACAAGTTCATGAGTTATAGAAGGTATCTGGTATAAAAGCAGATATAAAACAAGATTATAACTTCAAGACATTAATTCACTTGAATGGATCTGATGAAGTACAGTAACGTCAGGGCTTGCACTAAACATGCCTTCACTGTGTGGTTAGCACAAACACCACCTTAATTTTCTCCCTAGTTCTACTATCTATGTAGAAAAATCTTGTACCAATGAGCCAATACATGCTCCCCAGCAAGGCGGTTGGGCAGGGGGTGGCTATCCTCTGGGCTCCAGGTGGAAGCTATCTAGAAACCAGTTAGGAAGCAACAAGGACACAATTCACCAATGCCCTTCCTACCAGTCCCCCAAAAAGACTGTATCTGTGTGTGGGGTTGTAGGAGCTGCTTTCAGAAGCATAAAGGCCAGCTACTCAGGTAGCATTTTGCAAAGAGTATGTTTCTTGCCTGTATTCTACTGCTGAGGGTGCTGGGCATCTGTGCTAACACTGGTTGTAGATTTCTGCCTGAGATACAAACCACTTTCTAAAGCTTCTGTTCTCTTCTCTAGAAGCATATAACTTAATCATTTTATTTAGACAATAGTTGAGATATTTTGCAAAGGAAACCTTTAAAATAAAAAATGAACTACATGTATCAGTAAATAACTGAAACTAATAACTCAGAATGGCAGCCACCCTCTTCTGGTATTCTGTAAGGCAAATTCCTTCCAAAACAAGAAAAAAGGACCACTGAGGAACCTAGCAGAGCCTCCTGGTATCTCCATGCCCTGCTGAAGTAAAGTTAAAATTTTCCAGAAATAATAACAGGGAAGTGAAACTATGTTTCCTGAGAATGAGTGGGATTTCTTAACAAAACTGTTTAAATTTAACTTTAATTGCACTGAGAAAGAGGGTGATAAAGCTTCTGGCAAAATTTATTGCTGAAAAATGTTGCTAAAAGTATAACAAAACATAGGAATAATTTGTTTGGTTGTTGTGGTGTGCCCATTACCAATGGCTTTTAATAATACATTAGAGTTAGATTAACATCTGTCAACATTGCAGTCGTACAGTAAATCCCACCATGGGGCAGATGAATAAATCAGTTATTTAGACTGAGGTCCCTTACAGCCCTAATTTTCTATGATTGCACACCATCCTAAGGAAAAAGACTGCTGTGCTTGTCACCCATGCTATGAACGGTCAAGGTATTTGGTGCTGTTCTGTATGTCTGAAACCTTATTATGTGCCCACATAACAAGTGGGACAGTGGGAAGGTGGATACTGTTTCTGCCTTGAGAGTTGTAGTAGCTGACACTACTTTACACTGACAAAACTGGTGTAAACCTGTCCCCAGCAATAGGCTGAGCCTGGGCTGAGGTGTGGAGTGGAACCCCTTTGACTACTCCTCAACAGGCAAGGGAGCTGAGAAGGCAAGCATTTTGTGGGACACCTGTAGCAGCAATTTTGCAATATGTTTGTTTTGTGGAAGAGAAGCACAAATTTGGGGGAATACATCTGCAGGTGTTGCATCCTGCTGCACTACTTATTTATCTGGCTGGCAATACAGAAGTGTTCAGAGATTTAATTTATGTTTTGAATTCACTTTGAGGGAGTTGCCAGAAGGTCCAAGAAAATCTGTTCATTTCCTGTTTAAAAACTCCATAGTCTGTGGAGTGTAAAACCATTTGAAAGAAAAAAAGAAATCCTTTAAATAGTTAAAATGGTAAGTCAGGTTTTCATAGGATGTTATTTTTTTCTGCTATTTTTAATTTGACTGATTTTGTATTCCCTATACATGTTGGATAGGTATACTAAAAGCTTCTTAAGCATGTGAAATGCTTTACCTACATAATTTCTGAGATGAAGAATGGTTAGATGCCATTAGCAGCTGATAAAGAACATCTCAGTTAAGGTTCATTTGTATCGTTTGTGTCATCCCAACAAATTGCTTGGCATTTGCTTTAAAATTTGTACTGGAAGACAAACTAAGTACAAGTGTAGCAGTAATGGAGAATTAGGTTTTACTGTTACATAAAACTTTGCATGACAAGGAATCTACAGCTGGATGGGCTCAAACTAGAAATTTCTTCACGCAAGTATTTCAAATGGAACTTTTTACTGAAAGAAGTGGAATCAAATGAAAATTCATTTTAAAAATGGTGGGTTTTTTTGGTCTTTAAGATAAAATTGTAGGATCTAAGATGATTTACCACATAAATAATCTGGGTTAGCAAAGATTATATTTATTCCTTACATTTACATAGGGCTGTTCATCTGAAGTGCATCCTGTGCTGATTTACATCCTATTCACTTTGCATATGTACCAAACTTCTAATCTAAGTAGCAGACAAAATGCTTTTTACCACTGCAGAAAATTATTAGGAAGCTAAAGAATTGCTAGGAAAGTAATTATAGGTACGTGAAATCTATCAATGGAAATGTTTTCTTTTGTAGTCACTTAGGGTTTCATTGTGTCCACTGCTTGAGGAGAGGTCAATCTCCCTTTACTCTGCTTGAGGAGAGGTTAACCTCTCTTTACCCTTGCTGTTTCACACTCGGACAGCTAACCCAGTTGGTCTGGGGCTCTGGGTAGTGCATAGAGGACCAGGGATGCATTTGGGAAGTGATGCACCTCAGCTGTCTGGGCTGCTGTCACAGAATGAAGCATTCTCCAGGAGAGCCACTTTTCCCTCCCCACTGATGATCATTTGTGAGTAACTGAGACCAGGCCACCTAGGTTTTGGAGAGCTAAGAGGTAGTCAAAATGACCCCTGTCCTGACTGGTTCACAGGTAAATAAGTCTCGTCTATTTCTATGCTCTTACTCACAACTCTATGTATGCTGGAAAGGCTTTATCAAAGTAGGGTAAATCAGAGTATGTGGAGTTTGGATGGTCAAAGTATCTCCTAGAAGCTCATTCCAGGAGAAAACATCAAAGGTTTACTAAAAATGCAGGTATAACTTCCAGTCCCAATGGGCCTATTTTCAAGAGCAGGAAGGCTTTAGAGACAAAACTTTTCTCTGTATTTGTATTGGCTTTACTCTAAATGTCTGCTACCAGACTCAGTCAGAAAAAGGATAGTGAGGTACATTGCCTGATGTACTTGTAGTTCCTGCTGATGTAGGTGAACCATGCAACAACCACAGCCTTCTTTGCTGGCTCGTTTTCTGCTTTACAGAAACAGTCACTGAACCCAGTCATTTGCTAGAATAGGAAAATGAGGAAATGATTGAGCTTTGACGTCTCCGTCTGCTCTGCTTCCTTCTCGCTTTGCCATTCTACTAACTGCACATGGAGCTCTGTGTAGGAGAGTCCATACCACCCACAAAAGAAAGCAGGGAAGTATATTGATAGCATTGCTGAGATAGCATCTCTAGGGGCATGAGGACCAGTGGAGGAGTGCAGTCAGGAACAAAATGATGATGGAGAGGACAGTCATTCTCTCTTTAAATCTTATTTTACTAGGTGCTTCAGCAAATATTGAACTTTAAACATGAAATATCCCATTGAAACCAATGTAGAATCCTGAAATGGGACCTTTGTCAACAGAGCTATTTATGTAAAAAAGCTTTCCAGAGAGTGCAAGTGAATTACTTTATGCAGTAAAACAGATGAGCTGGTAGCCTCTGGCTCCCAGAGAGGAATAACTTACAATCACTGCATGAGTCATGGAGACAGGCAGATACAAATACTCTTGTTGGCTCAAAGGAAAAAAAACTTCTGCTCTCACAGATCAGCATTCCCATCAGGCCACCACCCTGCCACATCTTGTACACATTCCTAGCTCAAAGCAGATAAATAGGTCATTTGGGAACAGCGGACTCCAAAGAATTACAAAACTGCAGTAAAGGGCATGCACTGTGTCCTGGTTTCAGCTGGGTTAGAGTTACTTTTCTTCCTAGTAGCTGGCATAGTGCTGTGTTTTGGATTTAGTATGAGAAGAATGCTGATAACACACTGATGTTTTAGTTGTTGCTAAGTAGTGCTTAGACTAGTCAAGGACTTTCTTTTTCAGCTTCCCATGCTCTGCCAGGTGCACAAGAAGTTGGGAGGGGGCACAGCCCAAGATAGTTGATCCAAATTGACCAAAGGGCTATTCCATACCATATGACGTCATGCTCAGTACATAAACTGGGGGGAGTTGGACGGGGGGCAGCGATCGCTGCTCAGGGACTGGCTGGGTGTCGGTCGGTGGGTGGTGAGCGGTTGCATCACTTGTTTTCTTTTCCCTGGGTTTTGTTTGTCTCTCTCGTACTCCTTTTCATTACAATTATTATTATTATTATTATCATTATTATTATTATTATTATTTTATTTCAATTATTAAACTGTTCTTATCTCAACCCATGGGTTTTCTTACTCTTGCCCTTCCGATTCTCTCCCCCATCCCACTGGGGAGGGGGAGGGGGAGCGAGCAGCTGCGTGGTGCTTAGTTGCCGACTGCGGCTAAACCACGACACACTGTCACACTAGTAATTCTTCTCATTACTTTCAAAGATACTGTTCAAAGGTTTGGGTTTAGATTTAAATATACTATATCTAATTCAAAGTAGAAGTTCTAAGGTAATGTAACTGCAACCTAGTGAAGGGTTGCACGTCCTTTCACAGACAGCTGCGTGTAGAGAGCCATTCAGGATAGGAATTGCTTGCTCTTTTTCTATTGTTCTCTGAAAGGAAGTCTTTCTGACTTCTCAGCGTGAAGGCTAAGGTTCCTGCCAGGGTGGAGAGCAGAAAGAAGGAACAAGAAAAGACTGATATTCTTCTGTGAATTTGTCTCATGGTTTCTGTAATCTGCATATCCTTTTGACCTCCTGAGCTTCCAAAGGCAGAGATTTCTACAATGCAGTAAGAGGTTCTTCCTTTTTTGCGTTGCCCAAAAAAAAAAAAAAAAAAATCTCTTTTTAAAGCCTGTGGAGTTGTGTTTACTTATGGTAAAGTTCATGCAGCTCTCCTGTTACACAGCTGTTGTTTAACAATGGATGGATTCAGCTATTTGGACATGGCAAATGATAAATAGTGAATCATTCTATCAATATTCTAGTGATACATTCTAATGTATCAATCATACATTACCTGAGTTATGTATCCGTGAACATTTGAAATATAATGTACTTTATATCAGTTCCTCTACTCTGTGTGCAACAGTACAGTCACAGGCAGGGAAACAGGAGAAAGAAATCGGAAAAACAAAAGGAGTTATTTTTTCAGAGTTTTAGTTCCCAGAATCTTTTGTCTGGATCTGGTTTCAAAACTTCTCAGAGGTTGTTCTGTGATTCCTGTTTGGGTCATGTCACTTGTCCCTAGAGCTGGCCGAACAGGCTTTGACTGTCAGCAGAAGTAGCCAGATGCTCTTACCTCTGCTCTGTTTGCAGGTTACAAGGAGCACAGGGATGTGCTGCAGGCTAAAATCAAAAATAAGACAACAATAACAATAGTCCCAGCACATACCTTCCAGGTGGCTTTTATGGGAACAAGTAGTTCATGAATGTGAATAGCACTCAATATCTTTCCTTCCTTCACCACTGCCTCTTCTACCCTAGAGAACACGACTACTTTTTTCTCTTCTAATGAGAGGGAATCACATCAGCAGCTCTTCTGAGGTGAGAGATATGGTGGGTACATTGAAGTACCCGCTGCGGTGTCACCAGAGCTATAGGCTTGTTTGGAAGAAGAGTCTAGCTCAGGTCACTGAAATATCTGTTTCTTACTTACATTTTGTACATGGTATTCACATGCACATGTATCGAATGGCTTCTGAGATGTTGCAGCACTTCTTCTAAGCCAGCTTAAAAGGTCCATAAGAAATACTTGAGAGTTTATTCTCTGAGACTGACTACTTTGCAATTGCTATAAGTAAAAATGTACAAACAACTGACAGGTTACAACAGTAGCTTGAACTAAGAGGCTGTCTTGCTCTTTTCAAGTTTCTCTTTTTCTTTGGTTGTTGACATTTCTGGAACCTACAGGCAGAAAATGACATCTCTCAAAAAATCCAGAATGCTGCCTCTCTTTTCCAATTCCTCTTCTTCTGGGACAATGAACTGACTCTGCAATCAGTCAGTACCTAACAAAAGTAAGGTACAGTAACATAACAGAAACAGCCTCTTGTGCTGTGCAATTTACTATGTAATCCCTTGAGTACCATGCAGAGTATCTCAGACAGGCTGGCTTGCATTCCCACTCTTCCTGTATATCATATTTGCCCCAGAAATGTTGTTCTGAGATTTACTGTTATACCCCTGATGACGGGAAATGCAACATGAGATTGACTTTTACAGAGTTAATACTGCTGATATTTTTTTCCCCCTCTTTATAAACCTTATTTCTTTAAGGGATCTGCTTGACTTTTCACACTCCTCAAAAATGTGTGGCACTTTCCTGAATGAAATAACCAGGGCTTCTGTCCCTGGTAATGGCAAAATAAAATTAAATAAAACAAAGCCTGGACTTCTGGCCATGCTATTCATGGAAGGTAGTAGAGAAGTGGTAGTCAAAACCCACAGCCTCCTGAAGAATCCTTGACTGTCATCAAATTCCAGGGAAAAGTTTCTCCTTGACTTTCTATGAACAAATAAGCTTCCAATCTCATCAATGTTCATTTTTCTTTGCTGAACCAGCTGTAAGGAGAGGTGGCTTTTCAACACTTACCTCAGCCTGAGCCAGGCAGAGGTTTCTGACTCTTTGAAATACCTTCTGACGTATATCATCAGGCACAGATGATTTTTCATTCACTGAAGACTTGAACCAAAAAGCGAGAGGTGGGTGCATCTGCCACAGTGATAAAGCTCAATCTTGCTAATCTCTTTTCCTTGCTTTGCTAAGCTTAATCAACAATTGCTGACACTGACCTTTCTTTCCTTGATATCAGGAAAAGGATGGTCTTACTGAATTCATCCTTTCCAGCCTGTTGAGGAGGCCTACACTTCCAGTAAAGTGTAGGATGCAGATAAGGACATGCATTCCCTCTCTACTGATCAAGCACACGTGACCCCATTGGCACCATTTCTGAGGTGGCCAAAACCCAGCAATCAAAATGCTGAAGTAGAAACAAAGCGATCGCTTGTGCAGATCCTTCCCTGCACCTCAGGGAAAGGGGAAAAAAACTTTGCAGATGAATACAGAACAAAATTACATTCTGGACATTATGGGGCTTTATTTTCTCAGGCACTTTTTCAAGCCTAAAGGGAATGTGTGCATTTTTACAAATGAACTACTACCAAATTTGGCCCGGTCATGTGTGATGTGATGATTCCAGAAGAGCAGTGTACACTAACGTATCACGTGTTAGCGATATAAAGCCCTGCTGACCTGTAACCAGGAACTGCTGGTGATGCAAGAAAACTCTTGTGACACATGGTTTCCATAATGTAAGCTTATAATTGGAATTAGTCTGATGCTGAAAAAAATAATTAGAACAGCATATAAAACCTGGTATTCTGAGGTCCTCTTTTATTCATAAGAGATTCATTCTCAAATAAACATAGATATCTCATTACCCTTCTCTTGGATGCCTGGCATCTACCTAAAAGACCACAAGACCTCATAATTATGGAATGAACAAGGAGATAGAGAGGGCTGAAACAAGCTTTGAAATACATTTGCATTCAAGAGGAAGTTAAATGCTCCTCAAAGGTGGAAATGAAGACACTGGTATAAGATGTCACTCTTTAAGGAGGTAACCTGGAGAAACAGTATTTTTGCATGGGAGTTGTATGTCAGTCCAGCAGAGCTGCTCTCCCCCTGCTCCCCCTCCCCAAAAGATATAAAAGAAGCTGAATCAGATGATTAAGCTATATTCTGAGTATGAGTGTTAGCGGGTTTGTTTTTCTCCTTTAAATGTGTCTTCAGCTTTGTAAACAAGAACATTTAGATTCTAACTTCATAGTGACAACAAATCTAAATAAAGACTTGTTGCAGGGAAAAAAAAATTGAGAAGCTTAGCAAGCCAAGACAGTTTTTTTGATTCCAGNATCTCATTACCCTTCTCTTGGATGCCTGGCATCTACCTAAAAGACCACAAGACCTCATAATTATGGAATGAACAAGGAGATAGAGAGGGCTGAAACAAGCTTTGAAATACATTTGCATTCAAGAGGAAGTTAAATGCTCCTCAAAGGTGGAAATGAAGACACTGGTATAAGATGTCACTCTTTAAGGAGGTAACCTGGAGAAACAGTATTTTTGCATGGGAGTTGTATGTCAGTCCAGCAGAGCTGCTCTCCCCCTGCTCCCCCTCCCCAAAAGATATAAAAGAAGCTGAATCAGATGATTAAGCTATATTCTGAGTATGAGTGTTAGCGGGTTTGTTTTTCTCCTTTAAATGTGTCTTCAGCTTTGTAAACAAGAACATTTAGATTCTAACTTCATAGTGACAACAAATCTAAATAAAGACTTGTTGCAGGGAAAAAAAAATTGAGAAGCTTAGCAAGCCAAGACAGTTTTTTTGATTCCAGTGATTGAGCATTGCCTATTAAACTCCAACTTGTTTTGATAGCTGTTGTTGCCAGGATCCAGGAAGAGTCCTCCTGACAAGTGCTGCTTGTAACCCTTCCGCCCAGGAGCAACAGAGACGAGGCTACCAACAGCTGCAGGAGTAACCCTTATAGATGCATCATGTTTCTGTCAGGTCCAGACAGCTTTTGTGAACTTAAATTAAAGTTGCTTATAGCATAGATACTTATGTCTGGGCTCTTTATCTAACCTCCCTGTGAGGATGAGAGAGAGAAAAAGTCACTGACTAATTCACTTAAACTCAAGGGGACATTTAAGCAGATCAAGACTATCTGTCCACTAAAAATGTTGATTTCTGTCCAGCAAGTACGAAAAGAGTCCAGGTTGACTACGTGGCAGGCATCTAGACCTATGCAAAATTAATCCCACCCTTCATTTCAGCAGGTGTTGCATAAATTAATAGATCGCAGACATAGGAATAACCAGATCATGTCCCCCATATGCCCCCAAATATGTCTGTGTGGCAAAACAATGAAAATATTATTCCATAGCTCCGGTATCTCTCCACATTTACGCCAGAAAGCCCCCGTCTGCTGATCCAGCCATAAAACAGCTTACAGTTGCTGCAGAGGAGGACGTCAANACAGCTTACCGTTGCTGCAGAGGAGGAAGTCAACAGTTCCTGGATGTTTGCTGGCTGCTGTATTCTTTGTTTATGGCAGCAAACCAAATGGAACACAGACACCCAACAGGCCTCTTTGGCCTTGGGGTCAAACTATGAAATGGTCCTATAAACTGGGCTGTAGCCAACTCTTCCCCTCATGTCAGGTAT
The DNA here is from genome assembly GCA_013401315.1 of Balaeniceps rex. Taxonomy (NCBI): domain Eukaryota; kingdom Metazoa; phylum Chordata; class Aves; order Pelecaniformes; family Balaenicipitidae; genus Balaeniceps; species Balaeniceps rex. Next base: position 64,821 of record VYZW01031740.1, read on the forward strand.
CCAGGGAAGAAATCGGTCAGGCCTGCAATTTG